>PVKN010019524.1:0-16325 GCA_004027915.1 Capromys pilorides | reverse complement strand
CCCAAGAGGTGGGCAGGGTGTGCGTGGTATAGGCCTGGAACGGCCGGTATCCACAGGATACGAAGGGACCCAGGTGTGAGCATGCCCCCTTGGGGCCCAGTGACAACAGTGTGCCCCTGCTGCCACCCACAGTGTCAGGCTAGGTCCTCCTTTCTATTCTCCGCCCCCAGAATTGGAGTGACCAATAGGGTAGCCACAGGCGGGACACACAGGCTGCCCTGAAGCCTGGGGCCCTTGGGCACTGGAGCCATGGCTTGCAGGGACTTGGAAGGGTTCCGACCCCTGGCAACCCTAGGCTCTTGGGGTCCCCTCAGGCTCATCTTAGAGGTAGGTGGTAGGTGGCTCTGCCCTGGGGGCCTGGCCAGGGGACGTTCCCACCTTAAGCACCCTGCCCTCTTCAGCCCTGGCCGGGGTCCCCAGAATGGAAGCCAGGATGTAATGGATCTCAGGAGAGGAGATGCCTGGCCTCAGGACCCGCAGGAAAGGGACCCTTGCTAGAGGAGCCATTGGTGGGGAAGGAGACAGGAAGGGGTGCTCAGGGAGAGCGGGAGAGTCCCTGGCTGGTGGAGAGGTCCCCAGAGCCCTCCCGGGGCAGACGTACTGAGCCCAGAACTGAACTCCTCCAGGGACAGGCGGCCCTTCCGCTCCAAGTCCACCCAGTCGAAGACCATCTGCGGCTGCTGCTCCCCGCCTAGGAAGCGGAACTTGGCCTCCTGGAAGGAAGCAGGTGGAGAAGCGGCCCCACCGAGGAGAGGCTCTGGACCACACATGCGAGGACATGAGTTTGTAGTCTCAGCCCCCTCCTGCTTTCTGTCTCCCCAGCTCCAGAGTCCCCCAACAGCCTCATACTAGCTGGGGGTGTGGCACCACACCCCTGTCATTCTAGCTCTCCGGAGGCTGAGGCAGAAGGATCGACAAACGTTAGAAGTCATCCTGGGCTACATAGTGAAAACCTGTCTCAAAAACAGAAAAGGAATCATTAAGGTAGACAGCCTAGCTGGGCGTGGTAGCACACACCTGTAATCCCAGCACTTGGGAGGCTGAGGCAGGAGGATCGGTGTGAGTTCCAGACCAGCCTGGGCTACAAAAGTGAGCTCAAGGCCAGCCTGAACTACATAGTGAGACCCTGTCTCAAAAAAACAAAAAAAAAAAGGTGCATGACCAGCCCAGCAAGCAACATCTGGGGAAGTGGCCTGACTGTAGGATGTCATTGCTGAGGACTGGTGAAAAGCCCCAGACTAAAGGAAGCCACACTGTCACTCGTAGATCTTGTCCAGCAGCCATGTGAGTAATCTTGTCTGATGGGAACAATAGCGGCCCAGCCTCGCAGACTGTTGGGCCAGATCCAGCTCTCGCGCGTCTGCCTTGGCCCCGGATCCTAATCTGCCTTTGCAAAAAGGCCTCGTTTCCTAGACACTCTTAGGATGAGTAACAATGCTCGTGAGATAAATAAAATCTTCAGTCTGAGTTTGGTGGTGGCTGTTGTTAGGGTTTGTGTCCAGCTGTCCCCACAAAGCCTCAAGCAGTCACGGGGCAGCTTCTGGAGCTTGTGATTAATTCGTGATCCAACGCTGGGATTAGGGGTGTGAGCACCACACCTGCCCTGGGGCTGACAGCCTGAACGGCACGTGAGGAAGGGAGAGAGGCTTGCCGGCTGCTGCTGCTCCTCCTCCTCTAGTTGTTTTGTTATTTTCCACCACCATGAATGGCTGCTCTCTGCCATGTGCCTCTCTGCTTGGAGCCAGCTGAGTATGGACTGAAACCTCCACTGTGAGCTGACTAAACCTTTCCTTCCTTATTTTATTTTTTCTTAACGTATTTAGTACAGGGTCTACCACATGGATAGGACTCTTAGTGATCCTCTTGTTTTCAGCCTCCCAAGTGCTGGGCTTGCAGGCGCATGCACTGCCATTCCCAGTCTCAGTCATCTCTGCGTTCCCCCAGGGCCAGGGCTGGCACAGCACACCAGGGATCCATCCCCGGCCCCTGCACCTGACTAAACAGGTGCTTTAACCCTCTGAGCTATCTGGCTGGCCCTTCCTTTCTTAATTTTGGGTGTTAAGTATTTTGTCCCAGCAATGAGAGAAAAGTAACTAAGACAGCTGTCTACACAGATAATGACTTCATCTTTTAGCAACTATTCTTTAATTATTGCCAGGGGTCCCTGGTTCACAGCCTCTCCAGGGTAACACTGGGCTTATCGCACCTGGGGGTGGAACCCGGGCCTGAACCCTGAGTGCCATCCCTAGCCCCTTTTAATTTTTTTAGTTTGAGACAGGGTCTTGCTAAGTTGCCCAGGATGGGTTTGAATTTGTGATCTTCCTGTCTCAGCCTCCCGAAGTGCTGGGATGGTGGGTGTGCACCACTGTGCCTGGCTTGTGTCCAGCTCTTATGGGCTAGAACCAAGAAATCTCTTATCTAGGCTCTCAGCAGGACTCCCAGGGTAATAGAACTTTGAATTAGCTAATTTTATTTCTCTCTCTCTTTTTCTTTTTTCTTTTTTTTTGGCTGATTTTGTGTTTTTATTTTCAGTTGTACACGGCCAAGTTATTCTGATTGGTGGGGGCAACAATAGGAAATTCAATTTCACGGTTCCCTTAGGCTGCATAATGGAGACCAGGGCCCTGCCTGGCTGAGAGGAGATAACGGGAAATTTGGTTTGCTAATCTTTGTTGTTGTCTGCCTGCCTTTATGTTTGTGACCTTCTTGGCTAAGGACTGCTTATTGGTTGAGAACTGCAACATGCAGCAAAGGAAAACAGCTCTCAAAATCTGGATTAGAGAGTTTTTAGGTTTTCTTTTGACCTGAGGAACTGCAGAAATGAGGAAAGATGCTTTCTGCCTCTGTCTTGAACACTTGCTGTGACTGTGAAATAGCGTTGCAGCTGGCTATTCTGTCCCGTTGGTTTATAGAGACAAATATATGCTTGTGTAAAATCAATGTTCCTTGAAATAACAGAAAATAAAGCTGAAATTCTAATGTTTTAAAGTGTTATGACTTAAAGAAAAAAGTCTTAGGACTGCGAGATAGCTCAGCGGTCTAACTTGCTTGCTCAGGCAAGCCCAGGGACTGTGGTTCAATCCCCAGTGCCACAGATCACTCCAGCCCTGCCCTCAGAACCAGCTGAGCCAACCGCACACACGAAAAAGTCCTTCTTAGCCAGGTATGGTGGTGCGCACCTATAATCCCAGCATCTGGGTGGCTGAGACAGGACGGTCACTACGAGTCTGAATTACTCAGTGAGATCCTGTAACAAATAAATAAATAAATAAATAAATAAATAAATAAATAAATAAAATTTAAAAACATCTTTCTTAGGGGCTGGGGAGAAAGCTCAGGGACTCAAGTGCCTGCCTGGCAAGTGCAAGGTCCTGAGTTCAGTCCCTGGCTCTGCAAAAAAAAAAAAAAAAAGTCTTTCTTACAGTAACTATGAGCTCGATATAAATATAAAGATCTAGGGCAGCATAATTAAGATGGATGATTGGAAAACATAGATGCTTTTAATAATTTTGATTCACAGAGCACAAAAAATAGCTGCATTTTCTCTGCTTTGTATTAATTATAACAAGAATACACCTTTCTTTTTTTTTCTTTTTGTATTGCCTTGTTGAGACAGGGTCTCGCTATGCAGTTCAGGCTGGCCTTGAGCTCACTTTTGTAGCCCAGGCTGGTCTTAAACCTGCACTGATCCTCCTGCCTCAGCCTCCCAAGTGCTAGGATGACAGGCATGGGCCACCACTCCCGGCAACACCTTCTACATCTAAAGTGTTTTCACTTCTCATTAAGGTTTTCTGATCAAGAGGCCGGCAGGATGGTTCAGTGTTCTAAAGCCTGCCTGCTTAGGAAAGCGTAGGCAGCTGCAGGGACCGCGGTTCAATCTCTGGCACCACATGCTGCGTCAGCCCCACCTCCAGGGCAGGCTGAGCTGGCCAAAAAAATAAAAAAATAAAAGTTTTCTGATCAAATGAGTTTCAGCTTATGAAAAATATGTTTGTATTCCAGTAAATCGGTTCATTACTCTAATAAATGTGTTTAATGCAAACAGCAATTATATTTTCAGTGAATCCCTCAAACATAATCTCCAACATCTGTCTACTTTAAAAGCCTGTACTACCTGTAAATTTTGTTAATTAGTAAGTGAATAACTGGGGACTACTTGGATAATTTATTATTATTATTATTATTATTATCATCATCATCATCATCATCTTGTATTTTAGGGAAGGGTCTACAGGGTCTCACTACTAGGTCGGACTCATAGTGATCTGCCCTTTTACAGCCTCTCAAGAGCTGGGGTTACAGGCATGCGCTCTGGGCATGGGCCTGGCACAGCAGGAGCAGGAATGGAACCCCAGGCCCCTGCGCCTGCTTGCAGGTGCTTTAATCTGCTGAGCTATTTGGCCTTAACGGCGGGGCTGGGTAAAGCTTGTGGAGCTGGGGATTGAACCCTGGTCCCCTGCTCCTGATTGTGTTTGTCCAAGCAGGCCCTTAAACAGCTGAGTTAAGCTGCAGGCCCCCCATTAATTAAATTTTTAAGAATCTTTACTTATTTACTTATGTGGTACAGGATTTCGTTCCACAGTTCAGACTCCTCGTGGTCTTCCTGTCTCAGCCTCTCCAGCCCTGGGATTGCAGACATGTGCCACCATGCCCAGCGACCAGCAGGGTGCACCACCCAGGGCTCTGGGCCTGGCATAGCATACAGTACTGGGGATCGAACCTGGGTCCTTGTGCTTGCCAGGCAGGCACTTAGACCACTGAGCTGTCTCCCCAGCCCTATTTTTTGTTTCCTTTCCTTTTTTTTTTTTTTTACACAAGGTCTCACTGCATAGTTCAATCTGGCCTCAAATTCACCATGTAGCCAAGGCTGGCCTTGAACTTGGCAACCATCCCTCTGCCTCAGCCTCTCCAGTAGCTGAGCTCATAGATACGCACCACCTTACCTAGCTTGTTACTTCTACGTGCGAGTTGTTGCGCCTTTGGGTTGTATGGATGAATACATTGATTTTTGGCCATTTGGAAAATGTTGCTTGCCCAGAACCTGGAAAGCACTTACCAAGGGGCCAGCTTGGTAAGCGACTGGTCTCTACCCACCAAAGGACACTGTCCTGCCTTTAGAGAGGGCCGCAGCTCTGAGCCACGCTTCCACACACAGGAGCCTTATGGGCAAAATGCTAAGAGCAAAACAAGGGTGTGATGAGGTTTGTAGGAAACATCTGAGGGGTCAAACTCAAGGACACGGAAAGTAGAATGAGTTCCAGGAGCTGGGGAAGTGCAAGTCCCATCCCAGACTGAGAGGAACGAAGCTCTGGAGACGGAGGCGGAGGTGGAGGCCGAGGGGCCCGGACAGCGCTGCGATGCGCATGATGCGCTGAGGGATGCACGCCCAGCACAGTACATTCTGTTGTGTTTTAGCGCAGTTTTAAAAAACCATGTAACATATGTGTGTGGCCACAGAAAATTGTGTTGTGTGTCCTTGTGGCTCTCGTACTCAGCCACAAGGCTTGTATCAAGTAATTCTTGTGAGGCGTGGTGGTGCATGCCAGTAAGCCCAGCTCCTCAGGAGGCCGAGGGAGGAGGCTTGGGAGTCGGAGACCAGCCTGGGCGACTTCAGGAGAGTGTGTCTCGAAAAAAAGCACAAAGGGCGGGGATGTGCTCAAGGTTCCCTGGGTTCAACCCCTAGTAACCCCTAGTATCAGAGAGAGAGAGAGAGAGAGAGAGAGAGAGAATAATTCTCAGTTGTTCTTTCTGTGGTAAAGGTTGGTGATGTTAGTTAAAAGCTACAATCTCTTTTAACTTGGATGGCTGGGAGTCCACAAAGAGCAATAATGACAGAAACACAACTATGTCTACAAGGAAAACAGCTTTTGCTTGTAAGGGGTCGGGTCAGCCCTCTTGGTTGAAAGTGTCTGGTTCCTCCATAACAAGAGAAGGACTGCCAGGTATAGGGGCACACGCCTGTAATCCCAGCCCTCAGGAGGCTGAGGCAGGAGGATCATTGAGACCAGCCCAGGCTACAAACTAAGCTCAAGGCCTGCCTGAACTGCATAGCGAGACCCTGTCTCAAAGAGAAAAAAAAGGAGGGGGGGGAGAACAACCTATTTGGGACCCCCCTCCTGTCTCTCTCTCTAACAGATGCTTTCTTTTCCCTAATAATATTCTGCTCATAAAAAAAAAAAAAAAAAAAAAGAAAGACCCTGAGACTGGGCCTGGTGATGTGCGCCTGTAATCCCAGCTCTTAGAGGCTGTAAACAAGTAGATCATTATGAGTCTAATCTAGTAATGAGACCCTGAACACCCTGTAGACCCTTCCCTAAAATAAAAAAAAATTTAAAAAAAGACCCTGTCTCAGAAAGACAAAACAAACAGATGAAAACAAATGATAGACAGAGATGATAGACAGGCAGTCAGACAGACATTAGATGACAGATAGATGACAGATGATAGATAGATAGATAGAGATAAGCTTGGTCTTAGAACCTCAGCCCTTGCGCACAGGTTAGCTGTTGGGTTCTGTGGAAGCTGCCAGGTAACAGAGAAAGGTTCTCTCTATGGTCTTAATAATTTCCTCAGCTTTGTTTTGTCCAGAACACACTGTAATTAAAACAACACAAAACATCTGCTGGCCAGATGGCTCAGTGGTCTACAGCACCTGCTCAGGCAAGCTTAGGCAACCACAGGGACTGTGGTTCGATCCCCCGTACCACATGCTGCGCCAGCCCCACCCCTAGGGCAGGCTGAGCAGGCCATAACACAAAAAAACAAAACAAAAGCATTCCTTTGTGAAAGAGCCAAATTCTTTTACAATCATATTACCTTCCCTTATGTTTATTTCAGAATCTTTTTTTCTTTCAGTACTGGGAATCAAACTCAGGACCTTGTGCTTGCTAGGCAGGTACATATGCCGCTGAGCTGTCTCCCTGGCCTGTATTTCATAATCTTTTATGATTCCATCACTTGATTAGGTCACCAACAACTTTTTTCTCAGGCTGCAGGGTTTGTCTTAACCTAGAGCCCAAATGTTCTCTACCCACTCTTTCGATGCTGCCTTCTCAGATCAAATCCTAAATGTAGATGATAATTTTCACATAGGTTCCTGTTTATTTTTTATATTTTTGAGACAGGTTCTTGCTCTGTAGTCCAGGCTAGCCTTGAATTCACAACAATCTTCCTGTCTCAGCTTCCCAAATGCCAAGATGAAGCTCTGCGTCTGTTTATTGAGGACCTCAACGCTACCCCAGGGGACAGCCTCATGGGGACAGCTGTGAAATCATAAAAGGATGGGGCTGGAGAGATAGCTCAGCAGTCTAAGCACCTGTTTGGCAAGCACAAGGACCTGGGTTTGACCCCCAGTACCAAATGCCAGGCTGACCTGGAACCTGAGGCGGGGCTGGCCATGGATAATGGGTGTGGTGGCGTATGCCTGTGGTCCCAGCACTGGGGAGGCTGAGACAGGAGGATCACTAGAGGTCTGAGCTTCATAGTGAGACCTTGTATCAAATAAATAAATAGATAGATAGGTAGATAGATAGATAGACAGACAGACAGACAGACAGACAGACAGACAGACAGACAGAAAAGGTGTTTTGTCTCTCCTAGACTAGGTTTAAAAAATTCTAGCAGGATAAATCTTTCTGGAAGTGCCTGCTCTACACTGGAGATTTCTGGAAGCTTCTGCTACATCCATTTCTCATCTTCTGCCCAAGCCCTTGCAAAGCAGTTATATAACCCATGCTAGTAGGGAATTCTCCCTTCCTCCATTCTGGGACTATAGTCACTGTAATAAATAACCCCAGCGGGGGTGAGGTGTAGTGTTGAGCCGGAGCGCCTGCCTCGTTCCTTCCCCAGTGCAAAAAAAAAAAAAAAGAACATAAATAAGACAGTTCTTCAGCTTCTTTTTTTTTTTTTTTTTGGCTGGTTCAGGCTGGTAAGGGTGGGTGTGGGGATCAAGCCACAGTCCCCTCTGCCTGACTGGGATTGCCCGCACAGGCGCTTTAACCACTGAGCTAACCCGAAAGCCCGAAGCTCTTCAGCCTCTAACCGGCGGGTTCTGCTCTCCTCTGACCACCCAAGGGCCCTGCCAGAACCTGCGTGGCACCGCTTGTGTCTTCAGAAAAGAAAGCCAAGTCCAAGTCCTGAGCAAAAGGACCGTCTGGGGTTCTAGGAACTCCTGCGCCTGCCCCTGGCACCTGGGCTCCAGGCCGAGACTCAGTCCCGTTGACTGCTGAGGACTGGTGGGGCTGTGGGGTCTGACAGCGACAGGAGGGCGGGGATTCCCTCACCAAGCTGAAGGAACAGCTGCGGGGCTCCAGGGTGGCCGCGTACAGTATGGTGAACGTGGTTACGCTATTTTTCCTTGTTATACTTCAATAAACCGATGAGAAAGTCTTCCAGAGGCATTTCTAGTCCTCGACTTTGATAAATTAAAGTGAAAAATTTGGGTGGGAGGGTTCGATGCAGGGTCTCACCGTGTGGTGGTCCAGGCTGGCCTAGAGGGCACACGTATCCTCCTGCCTCAGCCTCCTGAGCCCTGGGATCCCAAGTGTGCACCACCATGCCTGGCGGGCTCCCGGGTGTTGCTTGATAGCCTGATCCTCACATAATCGGGTGTGATGAGCCCCCTCTAAGGGACACCCTGAAAGCCAGGGCTGCAAAGCCCTCTCCGGAAGCTGGTCTGGAACCGTGAGACAAGCAAGCCACTTCCTGGCTGAAAGATTAGGGAGCTCGAGAAGAAGGGAAGTGACTCAAGTGTGTAGGTGACATCTGCAGAAGCAAGCGCCTTGGGCCCTGTCCTCCACCCTGACGACAGGGGTGTGCCGGTCTGCCAAGGGTTGTTCCCACTCCACCATTCAAAGTCTCCCGCTCCAGGCCCCCTTTGGACCTTGGAAAACTGGGATAGTTGATCGTGCAGCAGGAGAGCAAACGACAGAGGCTTTAAAAGCCTACCCTAAACCCGTGTGGTGGCGCACGCCTGTCATCCCAGCACTCCAGAGGCTGAGGCAGGAGGGTCACTGTGAGTTCAAGTCCAGCCTGGACACTTACTGAGTTCAAAGCCAGTTTGGAGACCCTGTCTCAAAAAACCCAAAACGGAGTTCCGATGGCTTTCTGGTAGTGCTTCACACTTTGTTGTGGTCTTGAGGGACTATAGGGTCTGTTTTGATCGAGAAAGGAAAGGACAAAGCAGGAGCCTAGAGCAGCCTGAGGAGGAGACAGCTGCCCATCCACACAGACCTCTTCACAGCAAAAGAAAACAAAGAACACTGGGTCAATTTTAGTCTAGGCTCAGCCCTCGCAGAACTCCTTATCAGAAGACACAGTGGTAGCCGAGGAAACCCAGAGCCCTTGCACTGAGCCATACCTTCAGCTTTATTATTTCTTTTCTTTTCTTTTATATTTAGCACACTGCAGGGTCTGCAGGGTCTCACTACACAGATCAGACTCATGTGATTCTCCGTTTTCAGCCTCCCAAGTGCTGGGATTGCAGGCCTGTGCCGGTGCACTCCGGGGATCGAACCCCGGCCCCTGCCTCTGCCTAAGCAGGCGCTTTAGTCCGCTGAGCTGTCTGGCCAGCCCAAGGCTTATTTCAAGACAGCATCTCACTAAACCTCTAAATTGCTCAGGCTGGGCTCCAACTTGCAGTCCTCCTGCCTCAGCCTCCCAGAGTGCAGGGATTACTGGCCCGCGGCACCACGTCTGGCTCAAGCTGATTTAAGCTTCCTGAAGCTTATAGTTATTGACCTGGTTTGATTTACAGGGTTCTGACTGGACCCCACCACAGACTTCCCTGCTCAAAGGCGTGAAAGGCCCTCCCTTTAGTAGGTGCAAGGTTCCTGGAAGGGGCTAGACCGTTTCTGCGTTGGTATAAAATCCCCAGCAGGTTCTGAAGACAACTTTTAGATGCAAAAAGGGGGACAGGGTCTTAGGAGCTGCAGAGTGAGGAAGCGGGGCCTGAACTCACCGCCAGGTCCTCTCGGGTCACAAAGCCTCTGTCCTTGGCCCCGCAGTCCTGGAAGAAGGCCTGCAGCTCTGCCTCAGCGTCCGGGGTCCAGGCCTCAGGTTCTGGGTCACCCGGGGCATCCTGGCCGTCGGCTGGCTCCCTTATCTGCCGGCGGCGGCTGGAGCCCAGCTTCCGGCCTTTCCGATACATTTTTTGGCCACTTTCCATGGGGCTGTGGACACCGCCAGACCCTCCTGGCTCCTGGAGCCTGGGTCAGGGCACCTGCGCTGGTCCGTGCCTGCTTCCGGACTCTTTCAGAAAAAAAGAAAGAGTCAGGAGAGGGACATCTGGGGGACATGCAGGGAAGTGTGAGCCCTTGGGCTGTGGGAAATCTCTTAGGTGGAAGAAAGGCCATGTTGGAGAATTTCCTCCGCTTTCAGAGGCTCTGAGGCTGGGTGTACAGAGCTCCAAGAGGCTGAGGCAGGAGGGCTGAGCCCAGCCTGGCCAACCTAGGGAGATTCTGTCTCAAGATAAAACGATGAAAATTTTAGAAGGCTGGGCACAGAGCTCAGTGCAGAGACCCTGGCCTCCGTCTCCAGCAGCTTCACAACACACACAAAAGCTAGGGGTGAAGCTGGTGTCTGCAGCTTCCCTTTAAATAATTCCAAAGAGACAGAAATAAAGGAACACACGACTGGCGGTCAAGTGCGTGGAGGGAGCGTGGGCACAGGGGGCACAGCGGGGACCAGCACGGTGGCCTTCACATGCCAGATGCCCCACTCTTTTGCTGGTTTGCAGCTTTTTCACAAATGGGGTGAAGGGTGGGGTGGGGTGAAGGACGGGATGGAGGTGAACAGGGAAACGGCTCCCATTGGGTACCTCCTTGGCTTTCCTGCTGCCAACCCCACGAGGCCCAGAGGGCCGTCGCCCCCCACTGTGGGCCTGGCGAGGGTCACGTGGGTCACAGCACCTCTACTGCCGTATAGCTGTGCGGCCCAAGTCCTCCTTGTGCCTGCATCCCGCGGGACACACAGCCGGTACCCGGCAAATACATTTGTTGACTCTAGAGTCCATGCCAGGCATTTTCAACGCTGCTTGGCCAAAGTGACAGCTGGCGACACAGAGGCAGCAGCGACACCACAGACACCAGGGCTCCCCGCTGGACAGACGGGGAAACTGAGGGAAGCCCCAAGAGGCTGTGGCGGGCCCAGCCTTTCTGCTATACAACTGCAGAGGGAGCTCCGCAGACGTCCTGGGGAGCTGCCTGGGAGGGACCTGGAGGCCACACAGGCTGGACTCAGAAGCGGGCTTTCCCTTGTCCTGGGGACAGGGACTCCGCAGGTTCCCACAGCCCACACTGCCGCAGGGAGGTTGCTGCTGGCCAGGACCAGCAATCTCCATACCCTGTGTGTCTGGGTGGGTCACAGCACCCCAAAGGCAGTTGGCATTCCCCTCGTGGCCAGCCACGGCCATCCAGACGTGGAGACAGGATGTCCTTGGGTTGCTCCACACATCCCTGTGCATGCCCCTCTTGTGGCCACCCTGCTCCCTCTCTCAGTGTGTGGGCTCTCGGCCATGCCACCCCTGTCTCTGTGGCACTCGGCACGCACCGAGGCTCAGAGCATCACCCCAGAGCCGGGCACAGGGCTCTCCTCTTCCCTGCTGCAGATCCTGGGTGAGCCTTGGGCCCCTCAGCCCTACACCCTCGCCCTGTGCCTCCCACCTAAGAGGTCGTGCCTCGTCCTCAGTGAAACACCAGCAAAAAGAGAGGCAGAGGGAGACTCAGCAGGATGGGGCAGTCACGGCTCGGCATCTGCAGAGGCACCAGGCCTCCCATCTCCTCCTCTGTCCCCAGGCAGCAGGACCAGAGCGTGATCACCCAGGTTGGGGGCTCAGGCCACCACGGAGTGCCCAGCCAAATTCCTCACCCGCCCTGCCCTCGCTCACCAGGAAGCTGAGGCTCTAAGATGCCAGCAGACTCGCGTGCACAGTGTCGTCAGCGACGGACCCCCTGCTTCAGCCTCTGCCCAGGCAAGCCTGGCATCACCTCGCAGTGGCTCCCAGCACAGCCCCGGGCTCCTGACCCTAGCAAGGCGACAGCACCCCCAAGCCACGCGCCCAGGACGGTTAACAGCGTCCTGTGTCTCTTGCCTAATCGCCCTTCCGCTCCTGGCCAGCTAATCGCCTCAGCCCATCTGTGCCACTTCCTGTTGCAGGGACCCTGGGCCCTCCTTGCACGACCTTGTCCTGTCTATCTGCCCCCCAGCCCCCAGGGTACAGGCTGGGGACCAAGGTGTCGGGAGCTCAAGGTCCCCTAGCCTTAGCGCAAAGCCAGAACTCTGGGCCTGAGGCTCCAGCCAGGGCGGAGGTGGAGGGCACGGCTCCGGGTAAAGCTGGTGTGTGGGACTCCGAGGCACACGCGCACCTCCTGACCGTGGAGCTCCTCCTCGGACAGTGTGCGGGGAATGTCAGGGTAGTGCAGCTCTGGGGCAGGCAGACACACAAGTCCTGGCACAGCGCGAAGAGCAGGTGGGACAGATTCCAGTGTGGGTGGGAAGAGTAGGTGAAAAGCGTCCCTTCATGTCAGGGGAAAAAAGACGTCTATTCTCTTACCCACCGGAAGTGGGTGAGGGCGTGGCAGAAACAGTGTCATTAAAGGTGGATTTACGTTTTAAGCATTTTTGGTTTTGTCTTTCTGAGATACGGTCTCCCTATGCAGTTCAGGCTGACCTGGAACTCACTTTTATAGACCAGATTGGCCTTAAACTCACATTGATCCTCCTGCCTCAGCCTTCCGTGTGCTGAGATTATAGGCGTGCACAAGTTTTTTTTTTTAAGGTTTATTGTTCATTTTTATTTTTATTTTTTATATTATGGCTGACTCAGCCTGCCCTGGGGGTGGGGCTGGCACGGCATGTGGTGCCAAGATCAAACCACGCTCCTTGCGGTTGCCTAAGCTTTCCTAAGCAGGCGCTTTAGATCACTGAACCATCTTGCTGGCCCTTGCACAAATTTTAAGCATTTTTAAAAATCCTAAAATTAGGGCTGCAGAGATAGCTCAGTGGTCTAAGAGCCTGCCCAGGCAAGCGCAGGACCCGGGTTCCATCCATGGTACCACATGCTGTGCCGGCCTTGCCGTGGGTGCCCTGAGCCAGCCACCAAGACTGGGTGTGGGGGAGCTGAAGCAGGAGGATCACCACAAGTCTAAGCCGCATAGTGAGACCCTGTAGCAAATACAAGGGCCAGCCAAATAGCTCAGTGGATTAAAGCACCTGCTCAGCGGATTAAAACACTTTAATCTGCTGAGCTATTTGGCTGGCCCTGTTTGTTTTACTGCAATTTTTTAAAAAATATATTTATAGGGTCTCACTACACAGGTTGGACTTGTAGTGATCCTTTCTGTTTTTCAGCTTCCCAAGCGCTGGGATTATAGGCGTGCCACCATGCCCAGTCTGGGGGCAGGGCCAGCATAGCAGGCTGGGGATTGAACTCCCCACTCTTGCATCTGCCTAAGCAGGTGCTTTAAGCTGCTGAGCTATCTGGCCAGTTGCAAAAATAATTTTTGGTGTTTTTTGAGATCAATCGTACTACTATGTAGTCCAAGCTGGCTTTAAATTTGCAGCAATCCTCCTGCCTCAGTCTCTCAAGGAGCTAAGACTATAAGAGCACACCATCATGCCTGAAATAATAAGCTTAATTTGTTTTTTAAAAAAATATTTATTTATTTATTTATTTATTTATTTATTTGATATAGGGTCTCGCTATGCAGTTCAGACTGGTAGCGATCCTCCTGTTTTGGCCTCCCCAGCACTGCGATTATCAGTGTGAGCTACCACGCCCAGGTTCTGGGACTGCCACGACATGTGGTACCAAGGATGAAACCCAGGTCTTTGTGCTTGCCAGGCAGGTATTTAGACAGTTTAGCTCTCTCCCCAGCCTAATAAACTTAATTTCTAAGCAAACAGATACTTTTATAACAAAGATTCCTTTGTAACAAAAGATTCCTTTTTTTTTTTTTTTTTTTTTTTTTTTTTTGTCAGAGTAGGAAATTAGCATGAAGAGCGTTGGAGAACTAAAGCCAAGCATTCACTTCAAATACTGACTGAGCACTAGCTAGGGTGGGTTGGTGGTGCCACCATGCTCAGGCCAATTTAGACTTTAAAAGGCCCCCTTGGCTGCTTTCATTCTGCAATGAGACTGCACAAGTCCAAGGCAGAAGCACGGAGCAGCAAGGTCCAGACTGGAGGGAATGCTGGCTGGATGGCAGCTGGAGGTGAGGAGAGACGATTCTGGAGACGTTTAGAAGGCAGTGCCCACGGGCTTTGCTGGCGGCGCCTGGGGCCAATAAACCAGCCTGGTAGGGCTCAGCCTGCGCCCGCCTGTACCCAGCATCAGCCCCCAGGGGAGAAACCTGCCCAGGCTGGCCACCCCCACTAAGAGCGAGGAAGCAAGTTAGATCTGGGACTGTAGGAAACAGTGGGGCTAATTTCAAAATATGGTGTGACTGGATGTGAATACGCTGAACTCGGCAATGAAATGTTGTAGCCAGGTGTGGTCTACAAGCCAGGTAATCCCAGCATTCTGGGAGGCCGAGGCAGGAGGGTCAAAATTTGAGCTCAGTCTGGGCCACTTAGTAAGCTACTGTTTTCAAATGAAAAAAGGCTGAGGTAGTAGCTTGGTGCGAGGCTGATGCTTGGATTCGGTCAGCTAAAGCCTGCAGCACGCTGCTCTGATCTGGGCGCTATGGCGAGAGCCGGGGGCCAGCAGGAGCTCAGGATGGCAGCAGGAATGCCAGGGACCAGGGCTGCCTTGGTGGGGCGCTTCCAGCAGATGGCTGGATTGCAAGCCTGGATTGCATCAGAGACCCCGGGTGGCACAGGCAGGGCAGCTTCCTCTCCTGCCCAGCGCGGCCCCCTGGGTCACACTTCCGCTTACCACCCCCCATGGGCCAACTCCAGGCAAGTGACTTTGGCCTGGGCCTCCGTTTCTGCACCTGAGTAGCCCGCGTGGCAGGCTGGCTGTGAGTTTGGGGGACACAGACCGTCCGGAGCATTGGAACACAATCGGGCGAGTGAGGGTTGCGTGGCTGACGGGGAAAGAGGTAGACAACCGGTGTCCACCTCTCTGATACTCAGCAGGGGCCTCAGGCAGCCAAGGGCTGGAGAGCAGCGCTGAGGCACATGGGGGCGCGGACTGGGGCGGAGTTGAGGGAACAGGGCTCAGCCTGGGAAGGAAACACCAGCACAGCCAATGGAATCCTTCTTCCTTTGACCCCAGGAATGGCCCAGACCCAAACTGGCAAAGACCGGGGTCTCCCGAGAAGGCTGGGCCAGTTCCCTAGGGGGTGTCTGCGTCCGTGGAAGCGATGGGAGATGGTTCCAGCAGGCTGGCAACTTCTGCCCTCCCTGCCCTCTACATCCGGGGATTTCCCCAGCCTGTGAGGAGCCGCTGGGATGTGGTCCGGGTCCCCTGGCTGGTGATGCCCCCAGGAGCCACTGTGCTCTTGAGTTACGCTGTGGGGGTTTTTCTGGGGAGGGGAGGAGGGAAATAAAATTTAGGACAATGGATACTGGAAAGGACAGGGGGCGGGGTGCACTTCAGCACAGATCCCTCCTCAGGACATGATGCTGGCAGCAAGGAGGTGGCGAGGATCCTGGTGGGCACAGCGAACCAGAGCCCAATGCTCCCCACGCGCAGGGCTGAGGTTAGGCCTGCGATGGGCTCCGGGGCAGCACTGGGTGTGCAGGGCTAAAGGATGCGGTGACAGCTACCATCGGGCATGGGGTCAGCTGACTTTATGTTATTTTTATTTTTATTTTTATTTTTTGTGTCTTTTTGAGACAGGGTCTCTCTATGCTGTTCAGACTGACCTTGAGCTCACTTTTATAGCCCAGGCTGGCCTTGAACTTGCACCGATCCTCCTGCCTCAGCCTGCCAAGTGCTGGGATTATAGGCTTGCGCCACCACGCCTGGCATGACTTTAGTTGACTGTTAGCAGCCTTGAAGAAAGCGGTCACACAGGCTCAGGGAGACAGGAATTCCAGAACAGCATTCCAAAGAGATCCTCGCCTTTCCGAGGCCCCAAGGCTGGATGTGCTCAGGAGCTGACTCCCCAGCTGGTCCTGAAAGTGATGGAGCCCAGCGGGCCACCTCTCCCCGCATCAGGACCTCCACAGGGAAAGAGCTGGGTACTGAGAACCCCACGGAGAGATTGCGGTGGGTAGAGCCGGAAGCCTGGCCCCCAGCCTCCCCCAAACCTCCCAGCCTGCAGAGGGTGAGCGTGTCCAACCACCTGAACCCTACACAGGCCCGTCCTGAGTGAAGACCTCACAGGTCCTGCTCACCTCTCTCAGGATCTGTCCATGTTGGCACACACCTATAATCCCAA
>PVKN010019523.1:0-16328 GCA_004027915.1 Capromys pilorides | reverse complement strand
TTACTTCCACACATATTTTTTTTATGTCATTTGCATTAACTCCTTCTTTCTCATTGATTCCTACTAATCTCACATTGTTCATTCTTGCATCATCTTACAGGTGTTGAATTATTTTTTCCTGCATCCTGGTTGTTTTTAGGAGATCCTTTCTTGCCTTTTCCCTAGCTGCGAGTGTGTCTTCAAGATCTTAAATTCTATCTTCACTTTCATTCATATGGTTTTGCCAGCTTGTGATTGAGATTTTATTTTCTTATATATCTCTTTGACACTGTTTCATGCAATCTATTTCTTTCTTATATTGTTCAGTCATGGAATCCATCATTTTTCTCTCCTCCTCTAATTTTTCACCAATATCTTCTTTAATATTTCTTAAGTCTTTCATTGTAGTTATCATTTCTCTCTTTAGTCCAGAGATTATTTCTGCTCTGCTCTCCTCTTTACCTTTCTGCATTTGTTCCCCTACTTTCGATGCTATTAGTTTAGATATGTCTTTTTTTCTTCACGGTTTATTTCTGTTCTGCTTTGTTCCATACGTTTCTGCAATTGTTTTTCCACTTCAGATTCTATTAATTCATGCATTTCTTTTTTTTTTTTCAGATGTTATCTCTGATCTGAGTTCCTCTATATGTTTCTGTAGTTTTCTGTCTACCTTAGATTCAGGGTTTTTGACTGCATGATTTCCATTTTCTTCCATGGTATTGTCTCCTGTATTTGATTTGGGTGGGCTTGGGCCCTGTGACTGCATCTTACTCCTTGTCGTTATCATTTTGTATGGCAGTGATCTCTGTACTTTAGTGAAGTTATGCTGTTAGCACCTATGGGAGTTTGCTCTGGATTCACCAAGTTTGTTCCCCTACAATGGTGCCTGGCTGTAAGTTGTGGCTCGGGCCACTGGCTGCTGTGAGGCCCTGTGGGTCTGGACTCTGAGTAGAATCAGAGCTCTGGAGTTGAGGTGTCTAAGGATAGAGGCAGGCTGAGGGTCCTTACCTGCAGGTGCAGGCAGACTGGTAGGCACGCGGGTCAGACTGAAGGGCAGATGCGGATGTGCTCAGGAATGGGGCTCAGGCAGGAAGGGCCAGAAGATGGAGGCAGGTCATGGGTCCCGGCAGGCGCATGGACCAGATTGGACTGTGGATGGGTTCGGGAATGGAGCTCAGGCAGGAAGGGCTGGGAGACGGAGGCAGGCCATGGGTCCCGCTTTTGTCCTTTTTTTAATCACAGCTTTTCCTCCCACTGAACAGAATCACTAGTGAAGCAATATAGTGTTTGCACATGCAGGTCTAATTTATCTAGCTTACCAATACAATCTCTTGTTGTATCTATTTACCTTTGATCTGATAATCCCAACATCTGTGTTCTCTCTGTATTTGAATCTGTTGATTGTCCTTTATCATGAGTAAGAATTTTTAAATTATTTTTCGGATGAATAATTTTCATGTCCCAAACATTTTGACCATTGCATTACATAATTCTAGGCCTTATTTAATCCTGGGGAGAATTATATTTTTTGTTTCCATAGGCAAGCAACCTTATTTGGTTTAGGCTGAAGCTTCTTACCAGCTTTCCATGGGCTATGGTTTCAACTACTGCTGTTTTTTAAAAATGGTAATTTGGACTTGTCTCCTGTGTTTTACAGATTGGCTAGTATAGCATGTGTGCTACTCTATGCTAGAGCAACCACCAAAGCATTTGCTAAATCATATCATATCTGATCCACACAGAACCATTTAGGCATAAGGCCAGTAGCTCATCAGCAACTCTATGGTGTCATGTTCCTCACGTCTTCCTTCTCAACTTCCTCCTTGGTACCTGTTGCTGCCCTGAGGCTCCCACTTGTACTCATCTAGCCAAAAATCTGTGATTTTAGTTTCACCCACTTGGCGGGCTGGCCAAATAGCTCAGCAGATCAAAGCTCCTGCAAGCAGGGGAAAGGACCAGAGGTTCCATCCCCCTGTTTTCAGTGCTGACTCCACCCCCGGGGGACACACTGAGATGGCAATTCAGACTTGGCATGGTGACACGCACTGGAAATCCCAGCTCTTAAGAGGCTGTAAACAGACAGATCACTATGAGTCCAATCTAGTAGTGAGACAGTGGACACCCTGTAGACCTTTCCCTACAATATCAAAAAAATTAATTTCACCCATTTGACCTGTACTTCCTGTGAGTACACCCAGGCCCAAAGCCACAATCAGGAGCAGCCCTCTTGGAACCCTAACTCCTGTGGTCACAATAGAAGATTTTTTCCTCTCTGAAACATAGGGCATATAGGCCTCTATTGCTACTTCTATTGCTATCACCATTGTCATAAAAAGAAAACAGGTCTCTCTTTCCTCCCCTCTTCTCTTTATTTCCCACTCCCCTTCCCTTCCTTCCCCCATCCCTCCCCTCTTCTCCCCCTTCTCAGAAGTTCCCTTTCCTCAAAGTCTGCTCATGAGCCTTGTAACAAGGCTTTCTCTGCTTACGTCCTGGTACCCATTTCCAAGTTTTAGATTGTGTGTTAGTGACTCTTCCATTGCTGAGAAAATACCGGACATCTGCAACTAAAACGAAGAGTCCATTATTGGGTTCACAGTTTCTAGCTGCAATCTATGTTTGGCTTACTGCAGGACAAACAATGTAACAGAGTGGTGGAAGGATATGGTGGAGCAGAGCTGCTAAACTCCCAGCAATTGGTGCCACGAGGACTGAGAGAAAAAGCTGTGAACAAGAATCCAACCATCCAGGTATGCAGGTCAAATCCCGCCACTCCCAATCTCAACGAACAAATCTACCGATTAGTATGGCATCCCACAATCTAATCCTCTTCTAAAAGCCTTACGTCTAAATATTTGAGAGTTTGGGGGGACATTTTAGATCTAAACTATAGTGGATTGTATGGAACTTAATTCACGTGATACTTGAGGAAGACACCTATTGCACTTACAGTCGGTCCCAGTCGTGCATCCGTGTTCACTGAAAAAAAAAAATGGAGTACAAGTCTCAGGAGGTAGCCTGATAGACTAAGTGCCTGCTTGGCAAGCACGAAGTCACATGTCGACCCCAGGTACCGCATGCTGTGCTGGCCACTGATACTGGACATGGTGTTGCATGCCTGTAGTCCCAGCGCTGGGACTCATAGTCATACTATGAGTCTCAACTGTGTAATAGGACCCTGTAACATACACACACACACACACACACATACGATACAGCACTTTTGTTCTGCCTTACCCTGAACAGACACTGGTCTTGAACTCTGTCTCCTTTTCTTCCTTCTCCAGGTATTGGTCTGAGACAGCAGCTTTCTCTCTCCAGTTCTGAGCATCTCACCTGCCCATCTTCCAGGTGGCACTCACAACCCCTCATCCTTTTTATAGCCTTTCATGAGGTTTTTAGTGAGCCACATACAGATGTTACATAGCTGGGTCATGGTCTATGATTTGTACAGTAAACATTTAAATTGGTTAAAGGTCCTTTCCCTGTGCTAACATAACATTTAATAGCATAAAGCACATAAGATTGGACATTGAACATGCCTCATCATATTTATTTTAATTTTAAATCTATCACTATGAATAGTAAATACTTTTGGTTTTTTGCCAAAATATTCACAGGATCTGTTAGTTATGTGAAGTTCACATTCTAGTATTTTCTTTTTGAAGGTCACATTTTTATATAATTCCTTCATTTTTTGTGTATTTAAAATTATTAATCTATAATATTGATACTTAGATTATGTCTTGACCATACATAAAATTATGGCTGCATAGTTTTCTCTTTCTTTTTTGGAGACATGGTCTCACTATGTAGTGCACACTAGCCTTGAACTTGCAGCATAGTCAAGGTTGGTCTCAAACTTGCAGCAATTTTCCTGCCTCAGCCTCATATCCTGGGATTACAGGCACGCATCACCTCACTCAGTCCTCTTAATACTGCCATAAAAAGTGGCATAGGGAAAACTGGATAATACAGGGAAGAATCAAACATGACATATATCTTCCCAAAATTCATTCAAAACTGACCATAGATCTAAAAGCAAAATCTATAATTATGAAGAAGAACACAGGAGAATGTATCAATAACTCTAGGAAAGACAAAGACATCTATATGAAGATATATAATGCAGTAAACATGTTAAAATTTGATAAATTTGAACTTCATGAAAAATAAAAAATACCTGCCTAACAAAACACAGAACTAAGAAAATGAGTAGCAAGTCATGTAATAAGAGAGACATTCACAACTTATATATCTGACAGCAGTTTTAAATCCCAAATATAAAAGCAATTCTTAGAAAATTGAAATAGTAGTCAAATACTCCAGCAAGATGTATTGGAAAAAATGAATACTTCAAAAATGAACACATGGGAATAGTAAATAAAGACCCAAAATTTTGTGCAAGGCCAGTAGTTATTGGAAATTTAAATTAAAACCATAATAAAAATCCAATTTATAGCCACTGTAAAGTCAAGATTTAAAAAGACAAATGATTCAAAATGTGGTGAAAACAGGGAGCAAAAGACAGTTTTCATTCACTATTTTGGGGAATATAAAATGGTCCAATCACATCTGAAAGTTGTCTGGCTATTATTATAAACCTTCGCTCAGGAAGAGCAACTCCACACATACATTTACCGAACACAAATGAACATATATGTCTACTGTATGATTTTTACAAGATTACTCATATAATATTTGATCATTATAGACCCGAACAGGAAATAACCCAAATGTTTCTCAATGAAAAGCAGATGAAACATTTGCTGTATTTTCTCTTGCAATAGATCACTATTACAAACAGCAAAAAGGAATGAGCAACCGATATGTGGCCCACTGGTCATTCTCCTGTAGCGGACAGAAAGAAGGCAGGCACGTAATGACACAACGTATGGTTTCATTCACACCAAGGTACACACAGGTGGGCCAGCGAGATAGTTCAGGGGTCTAAAACACCTGCTCAGACAAGCTTAGGCTAGTGTGCAAGGATGGCGATTCGATCCCTCCAACCACATGCCCCGCCAGCCCCGCCCCCAGTGTGGGCGGGGCTGCCCCCCCCAAAAGAAAGATACACATAGGCCAACAAATACAGAAGGATATTCAGAACTATGGTTCCCTGCGGGAGGGTGAGAGGAATGCCTGAGAAGGGCATGAGTAACAGGAATGTTCTTAAGGGACGTGATCAAATATATGGTGAATTTTTCACAACAGTATAAGACACATTGCCACTAATCCTTCTAGAATCATCTCCCACAAATCAGCTTAAAACCCACTTAGCCCATCATTCTTGCCACTTTCTAAAGCTCTTTTGGAAGTCCTGTTTTGTGAGCATCTGTAAAATACAATGATCAGAAATGCGATGGTGGCTGCCTTGTGCTGTCTACTGAAAGACAGGTTTATGACAATGTCAGACGGATCCTTGTCCACCTTATTAATGGGATATAGTACTGTACATCCTCTGGCTCTTCTCCAAAGTAAAACTGATGGTAAAAGGGAAAGACTTTGAATCATTTCAGGACGTCAAAGCAGCCACAATGACACAATGAACCACCTTCATTACATAGGACTTCCAGAACTGCTTCAGAAGATGAGGAGAACGATGGATAGAGTGGGAGTAGTCTTGGGGGAGATTAGTGGTCTGTTCTTTGACTGTAATAATTGTAGAGGTAGGCCAGACAGCTCAACGGATACATAGATAGTGCATGCTTAGGTAGAGCGCAGCGGCCGGGGTTCAATCCCTGGCATGCAGTGCTGGTTCTGCCCCCTGGACATGCTGAGACAGCGACTGAGTCTGGGAGTAGTGGCTTGTGCCTGTAATTCTAGCATTTGGGAGGCTGAAAACAGGAGGATCACTATGAGTCTGATCTACGTAGTGAGACCCTGTACTAAATACAAAATAATAATAATTATTATTATTTTAGAAAAAAATTAAGTATTCATCATATTTTTTCTTATCATACCTCATATACCTTGGGTGGATAGTAGTTGCAAGGTTTAAAAATTAATCAAAAATCATGGAATTATTTATATTTATCCGTTTCACTTAAAGTAAAATTTATATCTCTAGAATGAAAAATGTCTAGAGTAAGTCTATATAAAATCAACTCTAGGGCAGGAGAGAAAGCTCAGCAGTCTAAGCACCTGCCTGGAAAGTGTAAGGACCTGGGTTTGATTCCTACCACATGCCATGCTGGTTCCACCCTGGACACACCATACCGGCCACCAAAACCAGGCATGCTGGTGCATGCCTGTAATTCCAGCACTGGGGAGACTGAGACAGAAGGATCACTATGAGTGTGAGCTGCGTAGCAAGATCCTGTGCCAAAAACATAAATGAAAAAGACTTTATTTATTTTTTATTTTTTTTTAACTTTATTTATGTATGGCCAGCTCAGTCTGCCCTGGGGGTGAAGCTGGTGCAGCATGTGGTGCTGGTGATTGAACTGCAGTCCCTGTGGTTGCCTAAGCAGGCACTTTAGACCACTGAGCTATCTTGCCAGCCAGAAAAAGACTTTAAAAAAGACAAATGAGAAATAACTTTAATGCAGCAGAGGAAGCCATAGCAGCACACTTATCTATGTCACCTCATGGAAGTCACAACTTGGAGCCTCGGGTTCTTCTACTTCTTTTGTAAATAGTCCCATATATATCTTATGGGACTAAGAAAATTACCTATGACAAGCAATATAAGGTATGTTTGAGAGGATTGGACACATGTCACATGATCAGTGTATGGCACATGAAATATTCTTCCTTTTAAATCTTTATTCTTCCCAAAATTATTGATATGATGTTGATGTCTCTTTGTCCTTAATTTCTGAATTTGCTTGAACAGTTTTGCTTCTTTTCACCATTACAGGGGTGGACTCAAACCATAAGTGTCACAAAGTTCTCACATCAAATGTTTTATGATTTTTGTCATTTATTTATTTATTTATTTATTTATTTATTTATTTATGTCTGTCTGTCTGTCTGTCTGTCTGTATTTGGTACAGGATCTCACTAAGCAGCTTGGACTCATAGTGATCCTCTTGTATAAGTCTCCCCAACTCTGGGATTACAGTTGTGCACAACCACGTAAAATTTTGTTGGCCAGCATGGTGCACCCAGGGCAGGGCTGGAGTGGTACCAGGGATCAAACCCCCAGACCTTGTGGTTAACAGGCAGGCACTTAGACTACTGAGCTATCTCCCCAGCCCCATTTTATGATTTTGATTATACTATTATTCTCTTCTATTCATTCATATTTTTTTTTACCTCTACCATTAGAGAAACCAGAAAATTTCTTTAATCTGTGTTGTGCATAGCAGGATCCTTGGTATATGGCCTGCTATAATTGTGTGTGTGTGTGTGTGTGTGTGTGTGTGTGTGTGTGTGTGCCTGTGGCATAGTTGTGTGTATTTCAGTTCACAGCCTAAGAAGAATATTGTGACATCTCTTAATTTATTATCTGGTGCACATGTGACACATACTTATTTATTTCCTACAATATCTATATTCCCATATATCATCCTGTCTTTCTAATGAAAAGGCTGCGACACTCTGGCAGCCCCTCACTGACCAAGCAAGCTACTGCAAAGTATTTATTACGTAACAGGGGTGATCTTGCTGGCCTGTTGGACACAGCTGAATGGGCAGGCTTTGTTGCTGATGGTGGAAACTCCCTGGATCTGAACCTGGGGAGGTGGAATAGTAAACTCTAAAAGGCAGTAAGGGAACAGCAAGTGTTAAACAGAGGAGAGATAATGATCAGCAGCCCTGTGGAGGGGAAAACTTTTTATCGTGTTCTGACCAGCTAGTAACTGAGAGCTGAAATGGAAAAGCATGAAGCAGTAATAATTGGAACCTGCAGAAACAGACAACTGGAGGTCCAGGTGCTTCAAACCTTAAGATTGCTCTATTTCCCCAGAAAGTCTGACTTCAGATGCAGTAGCAGTTGCTTTTCAGTGAGCCCCAACCCTAAATCTATTGCATTTTTAGTAATTCCCCTTTACCTAGCAGGGAGGTGTCCAGGTCCTCCAATGGAAGCTGAAACTATGAGTAATATCAAATCCTACATGTGTGATTCTTCCTCCATGTACTTATGATAAAGCTATGGTAAGGTATCAGCCATGGTAAGAGATTAACAGCAACAATTAATGATAAAAACATAGTAATATACAAGTACGCTATTATAAGACATTTAAAATATTGGAACTATTTCTTCTGAAATTTCTCACTGAATATTTTCAGACTGTGTTTGCCCCCAGGTGACAGAAATTGTGGAAAGTTAAACCAGAGAGGCGGTATTGCAGTATTTATTTTCTGGTCTACTCGCCCTGTTTTGTTCCATGTGTCGAGGGAGTCTCTTGGTCTTTCTCAATAAGAAAATATTTGAGTGACATAATGGAAGAACTACTGAGATATAAAATTGCAAAGAAGTCAGTTCTCATAATTCTGACTTATCCAAGGGACCCTACCTCACTTCTCTTTCTCTCCTCTCTCTTTCTCCATCTCTGCCATTTTGTCTGTCTTTTCTCACCTAAACAGCCTCTTTCTCTTTCATTTTTCCAGTATTTCCTGAGTGGCCAGTCAAGATCAGAGTAAGCATGTCTTCTCAACCTGGGGAAAATATTTTTCATCGTTTGCTGGATATTTTACTCCATAATTCTTCCATCCCTAGGAGGCCAGCGAACCAGCATGAGCTGTGGCCAAGCAGAGAATATTTTCTCCCCTGGTGCTCGGTGCAAAGCTCCCACTTCTGCTCCTGAGTGGATCTAAGCTTCCCCTGCAATATGTATTCTGTTCCCCCACACCGAGTTCACATATACAGCATGCACACAGATGCAGTTCTGCAGGCTCTGAGACTTCCACTGCTGACAAAGGAGTCTTCAGTCTCTTTCTTTGTGTCTTTATTGTCCTCCTGGGCCCCCACTACTTGGCCTTCTTTTGAAGCTACTATAGCTGTGCCTAACTCTGTTCAGGTCCTGCTCCTGCCTCCCTTGGTCCCCCCTGCTGACTTGCTATCCTCAGAGCAGCAATGCCTCAGAAATAAATGGGTTTCAATTCACTAGAAAGTAATGATTCACTCACATGAATAATTGAAGGTCATTGCTTTGGCATGGCCACTCAATTGGATGCAACTGCATACCACTAACTTCCAAAGAGAATTTACCATCATATTGAATTTCAACTCTCCAAGAGGTGGCCTAGGGTTCTCTTCACAGTGCCCCTTTGGAAGTGCCATCCACTGTGTGTGGGAGGACAGGTGAAAGCCTCCCTGTGCAGGAAACTTTATCAAGTAGATGAAGTCTCAGGTATCCTTTTACTAAAACATTTAGGATAGCTCTTTCTGATGCCTGAGTCCCATGTTTAAAGAAACCTCAGGTATCTGACTGTAACATTCCTTTGCTCTGTTCTTTGAACGGCTGGCATGTTTAATCCAACTGCAACTGTGTAGCTATGATCTTGTCCCAAGATTCCATACAAAGACTTTTCCCATAAATCTCTACTACAACGCTCATTCGCAGAACATACACGTCATGAGTTACTTCCCAAAAGACTTTTTTTTTTTATTACAAGCCCAGATGATTTGTAAAGAAAAGAAAAATCAAAATTGAAATCGATCAGTGTGGCCAGAAAAGTTTCTGTATCACAACAGGAAAATCATTGCACTTTCTCCTCCTACTCTAATTATGACCTTCCATTTTACTACAGAAGCTAAATTATTGTTGTCACACCACAGGACATCCAATTATCACTGGAAGCTAGCCAACAGCAGAGAAGCCACAGACGGCTTGAAATAAATGCCAGTGAGTTCATCTTCCAACTCAGGCATAGAAAAGGCTAATAGGCTGTGGAGTGAATTGGAGTTCAGAAGTGTTTGTACTCACTGATGCCTGTGCAGGATGGAGGGAGATTCCATATAAGGATTCTTCTCACTGGCTAAGCCCTGCCAGCCAAAAGACAGACCACAAAGTTGTATAAACCAATTTCTTTCAGTATGGCTCTTAATATATATCTCCTACTGGCTCTGCTATGCTGGTTGAAATTGGAATTATACAGTAACTGAACAAATAAAGCCAGGGAGGTTAAGTAACTTTCCTAATGTAGTAGGACTCTTTGATTTTCTTTTAGTGCTAAGGACCTGGGACCTTAGCAGTGAGTTACATATTCAGCCCTTTTTGTAGGATTTGTTTTGACACAAGCTCTTGCTGGGTTGTTCAGATCCAGTTCTGATTTATGATCCTCATGCCTCAGGCTCCCAGAGTACTGATATTACAGGTGTGTACCATCACACCTAGCTGGTGATTGGTGTTTTATGTAGTAATGGTTGATTCAAATTTAGTAAGCTTGAGTAAAAAGCCACCAATCACCATGTGAAACAACTACATGCATCTGCTAGGGATAAGAATCCTGATTGAAAGACTTGGTATATAAAGAATTTTACAAGCCAAACATGATGGTGCATACCTGTAGCCCCAAAGTTCTGGAGGTTGAAGCAGAAATATGGAAAGTTCTAGACCAGCTTGAGCAACTTGAAGACCTCATTAGGGAGTCACTATCTCAAAACAAAAACTGAAAGAAGAGAATATCACTTAGTGTAAATGTCCCTGGTTTCTTCCTTAATATATTAAAAAATAAATCTTACAAGTTCCTTGGTACAGATAAGTATCCTATAAAAGTCATTTCCTTCCTTCCACGCCAACCCTTCTCTCCTCTCCAAAGTTCCCATAAGGCATTTCATGCTCTGATTCTGATGATAAGTCGGTCTTATGTTTCAGCATATTCAACTCCTCTCTCTATACAGTTAAACAGAATAATCTACCACGTGCCAAGAACATAGGGGAGAGAACCATGAAGAGAGTAGCTGTGGTTTGGAACCTCAAATTTCTTACAATCTGGTCTTCATGGCATGATTTAAGGGGGTTATAACTGCTGATATGAAACAGAAAAAGAGCCATGGGACAAGGAATTCAAACAGCAGGGAGTCCTAACTCAGAGAGGAGGTGGCAGCAAAGATTTCTTGGAGAAAAGAACATTGCAATAGGAATGTGTAGATGGGCAAGAACCAACTAAGTCACCAGCACCTGTATTCATAAGAAGTGTCATGGAGGTCTGGATTCAAGAGAGGTCTATGAGGTTAATGTCCCACTTACTACTGAAGGGGGAAGAGGCATGAGGAACTCTTAAGGCATCCCTTTCCTGCTACCCTTAAAGACTGTCTGTGGGCTTACAAGTCAACATGAGGGCTAGGGACAAGTCTGAAGTCCCCAAGGCAGTCAGTTAGGAAGGATTAACTGGAGCTCTCAGGCTGGGAAAGCAGTACTGTCCAGAGTTCAAATTTCTTGTTTTTCTTCCTCAGGTAGTTCTCATGTCTGCTCTGAAAGCCTTTCAATGGAACCAGACCCACCCGTATTATTCTATTTCTAGTCTATTTGATTATAAAATTTAATCATATCCTCAAAACACAACAATGGTGACAGCCAGATTTGTGTTTGTTCCTCTAGAAAAATTGCATTCTGGGGAAAAGTTCAATTTACTGAGAGATTATACTACGGTGAAGGGATTTTCATTGTTATAAAATAAAAGTCTCTTGCAAGGATCCAAGTTCTATCCCCAGTACTGTGCGCTGTGTGGGCCCCATCCTTGCACACTGTGCTGAGATAGGATCATTATGAGTCTGAGCTGTGTGGTGAGACCATGTACAAAAAAAGAAAAAGATTAAAAAAAATTTTAAAAAGGGCTGGTGAGATAGCTCAGTGGACTAAGCACCAGCTTAGGCAAGTTCAGGAAAAAGATTGATCCCCTGCACCACATTCCTCTCTGGTCCTATCCCCAGCACTCTGAGTTAGTCACTGAGATCAGGCATGGAGGGACATACCTATAATCCCAGTGCTGGGGATGCTGAAAACAGGAGGATCACTAGAGTCTGAGCTGCATATTGAGAATCTACACAAATACATTTTAAAAAAATCTCTAGGATGAGAAAACTGAGCTGGACTGTATAAAGATATCTAAACTTTGTCAAATGTTGTTTTTTGAATTCTCTCTGTCCACACCCTGGCAATAGACTTGTGAGTCCTAGTGTGACCCCAGTAGGGTAAGGGGCTGGAGCCCCTCAGGAATCTCTACTGTGTGGTTAGGATGTTACAGTATCTGAGATTCAAGGACTCTGGCTGTACTCCCGGAGATTCACATCCGCATTGCATTTTTATCTTTCCTTGGATTTTATTTTGCACCTGCAGAAGTTGCCTAACCTTAGCTCTTGTGTGCAAATAGCATTCTTAAGCACCGCTGCAGAGAGAGCTCACTGGGGTGGATTTAGGAGGATCCTCTTCAGAGAGCTAAGTAAGCAGTGCTGAAGTTTAAGAAATGAGGATCAAATTCAGGTATGGGTACACCTTGTGTGTCTTACACATGCTAAAAAAATCAGATAAAAACTGTGTAGTTCACTTTTTCGTTTTATTGCTCATTGTTTTTTCAGTTCAGAAAACATGCTTATGTTATGCAAATTTTGGAACGTCATCACTAACATTTTGCAAAAGAGTATTAGTTATATTTATCCAATTTCATGAATGAAATCCATTTTTCACAAATATTTGCATATATGTATCTATCAATAACTAAATTCATAAGGTGATACATCATTTCTTCTATGTTAAATTGAGCAGCTTTTAATACAGAAACATTTCCTTCTTTTAAAAATTTATTAATGAGTATAAACCATTTTAAGGCAGTTTAATTAACATTTACTTAAAAACATTCGAGAATACCTAAATTTAGGGCTGGTCACATAGCTCAGTTGATTAAAGCCCTACTTTAGCAGACACAGGGGTCAGGGGCTCGATCTCTGGGCTTGCCATACTGGCTCCACTGCCAGGGCCCACTGAGAGAGGGCAATTGAGACTAGGTGTAGTGTTGTGCACCTGTAATCCCAGCACTCTGGAGGCTGTAAATAGCAGAAACACTATGAGTCCAATCTGTGTAGTGAGATCCTCTAGACCCAGTAGACCGTGTACTAGCTGCAAAAAAGAAAGAATACCTAAATTTGTTCTTAATTCCATGAATAATGGATAACTCACTTATTCATTACCTACTAGAATGCCATCATGTGCCCACATTATGCAAGGGATGTGTGGTAAAGATAAAATGGTAACTTCAGTGCAGAGGACAAAGTATCCAATGAACATTGATTGCAGAACTATGTCGTGGAAGAATGATATGCCCTGGGAGAGAAATGAACAAGTTCCTGGGTTCTGTGTCTTGCAGAAAGCTCCCATGGAGACATGACACCACCATGAGACCTGCATGAGCTCATCAGATGATGACATGTGACAGCAAAGGGGCCACAGGCAGGACAGATTGTTGCAGACAAGAAGACAGCATCTGAAGGCTCTGCGGCTGGCAGAATCTGGGAAAGGTCCAACTACACTGTGTTTGGCACATGGACAGTGTAGATTGCTTCTGGCTGGCCAGTTATAGCCAGGCTAGAAGCATGATTGCCAAGGAGACTGGAGAAGATCTAGAAGCCAATGGAGGAAAGCAGCAGATGGATTCTAGAGCTTTTAAAGGGATACATGGTCAGGAATGTAGTATAATATTTCCATGATAAAAGAAAGAGTACATCAAGGGTGGCACACTGAGTTTTAGCCTAAGTGAGTAGGTTGATGGTCTGGCCACTTATTAATGCATACAGGAGAAGACAAGGTGTTCAAGGAAGAAGATCCATTTTTAGTTTGAAGTGCTCATGGAGATCAAACAGAATGGCCCAGTGACAATGAGAAGTGGAGCCCTAAGGAGCCCCAAGGCCTACAGATCCCAGAGACTGTAGCTCCTCAGCCTCAGCACTGTTCACATATGAGGATGGATAACACTTTGTTCCATGGTCTGTCCTGTACACTGAAAGATGAGCAAAGGTGACCGGGGACTATAGCCACTAGCATATCCCCAAGACATTGCAATGAAACATGTCTCCAGACATTGAAAAGATATACGCCAGGGAGGAAGCTCCCAATCCCTAGACATAGACTGGTGACAGTCTGTGGCCCACAAGACACCAGAGTGCACAACAGGAAATGAATAGTAGTTGAACTAAAGCTTTAGCCATGTTCCTCGTTGCTCCCCATTGCTCCCACCACAACCTAACTCTGTCACCTGTCATATCAACTGGACATTAGATGCTCACAGAAATGCAATTTCAAGACCAGATTCCCCAAGTGGCAGGTGATTAGACATGTCTGGCTGTAGGCTTTAAATCAGAATTGAACACTAACTTTAGTCACCATATGAGTGGCCCACTATTTTATTTATCACTTCCATCCACAGGTCTTTCCCACACTGAACACTTGTCTTAGTCACAGTTTTGGCAAACCCACCATCTGAACCTTGCCAAAAACAAATGTCATTGGAGAGTGTCCTTGAAAATGAGGACACACCAGTGAAGAGATGGCAGAAGACTCTATAGCTGCCAATAAAAAGAAAGCTGCATTTAAGAAGAAAAACACCAAGAGTGCTCCTTAAATTATTGACCCATTACCACAGGTGAGTCACATTCTCCAAACCCACTTTGTATAATATGTGGTGACTGACTATTCAGTGAAGCCACAGAACTTTCAAAACTCTTTGCCACATGGAAACCAAGTCTCAGTTAAACGCCAACAATTTGGAGTTTTGCAAAAGGGAAAAAATTAAATAAGAAGAACTGAAGCAATTATTGAAGCCTCTCACTTTATTAAATGTGCCTGCACTGGACACATTATTCTTAGTGACTAACTCTATTGTTACTACCAAGAAGACTTTTACTACTAGTGAAGAGTTTAGCTTGCCTGCTGCCAAGAATATTTTATGACAGACTTCAGCTCAAATGGTGACATGGGTTCCTCTTTAAGCTGCTACCATATCTAGGTGGGTTGATGAAATAAGAGAAAATATTGAAGCATAATAAACAGTTAAATAGTTAAACCTATTGGTCAGTATAATCCAAACTGGTAAGTTTACTAATGTTGTCAACAAGATAACAATGTTTATTGTGTGGTACATTTTCAGGAAAATATGCTTCTGTCACTAACAAACACTCAAGCTACAGAACTATTCAAGTCTTTGAATGATTACACATCAAGAAAACTGAACTGGTCATCTTGCATCTAAATATGCATGGACATGATGGTTGTCATCGCTAGATAAGTTCTGATTTCACTATTTGGTTGAAAGAAGTGGTTTCCAACTGCATGTCTGTGCATTGTGATATTCATAAAGAAACTCGGACTAGTCAAAATATGTCACCTGAACTTAACATTTTGTTGGATGTAATTACAGTCAACAACCATATTAAAGCACATGTGTTTAACTCATGTCTGCTCTTGCAGCAATGTGAAGAGGTGAATGCAGAACACCTATGTCTTCTCTTGTATGCAGAATTGCTATGGCTCTCCAAAGGTGGATCACTGGCCAGAGTTGTGTTGGTATGAGAACTGCTTCAAGATTTCTTTTAGACAAACAGTCATCACTTATGGCACATTTCAGGAGCACAGAACTGGTTACAAATTTGATTATTTGTAACTTAATAAACCTGCATAGCAAGTTCAATCAGCTGTTTTAAGAGAGCATGACAACTGTGTTCAAGTCAGCAGATAAAGTGACTGTATTGAAAGCCATACTAGAATTTTGAGAGCAATGAGTAAATATTGGGAAATTTGACACATTCGAAACACTAGCAGAGATTTTGAAAAAGACAGAACCTAGGCCTTTGTTCTCTCAACTGGTACATGATCACTTATTTCAGCATTCAGAAACATCCGAGTCATAGTATTCTTTCTCAACCACAAAAGATCCCTGACCTGGGAAGGAATACATCCACAGTAATTTGTGGACAGGCCAAATAAATTGATATATACATTTATCCTGCTGGTGGCCTTAAACTTATGTTTGCTACTTCAAATCTCTATGGATTAAAGTCAAGGAATATCTTGAGATTTCCATAAAAGTCTGCTTTCATTTCTAATATACTATCTTTATGAAGTAGCATTCACTGTGGTGATAGTAATGGAAGTGAGATTTTAGAGCAGATGGGACAAGTCAAAATGCTGTGAGTGCCACTATCTGCCTTCACACCCAGATGGGACTGTCTAGAAGCAGAATAGGCTCAGGACTCCTGCTGATTCAGCCTTATGGAAAGTTGTGTGCTCATTACATTATGCAATGTAATAATAACAGAAATAAAGTACACAGCAAATGTAATGTTCTTGAATCATCCTGAAACCTTTCCCCACTGTTTGTAGAGAAATTGTGTCTCATGACACTGGGTCTATGGTGCCAGAAAAGTCGAGATTTAATGCTTCAGAGGATAAAAATATCCCTCAGGTGAGGAC
>PVKN010019522.1:0-16336 GCA_004027915.1 Capromys pilorides | reverse complement strand
GAAAAATGAAAAAATGAGCATTTGCGATGATATTTAATTAGCATTTTCATTGCCCATTTTTTTATTCTTGTCCACAAATGGCAGAGCAAAGACAGAGCCTGTTTGGCTCTGCTTCCTTTCATAGCTCCATGTTTTAAGCCGAGAAAATCTGGCCATTAGAAATTTATTTTTAAATGGATTAAGTGCTCTCCCAGGAGCAATCTTTAAACTTTTCCATCTATATTTTGATAAAACTTCAAATGAAGTCAATAACAAATTAGAACATAAATATTTAAGTAGCTCCAAGATAAAATGAGAGCTTCTCCCTCTCGCTCTCTCTTACGCTGCCCAGAATGTGCCAGATAGGGAGGAATAAAGCATCTTGTGGAATATGTCAAAAGCTTCTGCTTGTGCAAACAAGAAAACCCAGCAAAAGGTCACTAATCCAGGAGAGGTGAGTGTCACCTTGTGGTTGATTTCACCCACTTCAAGAATTCCTAATACCCTCAAATCTCACTTTTTTTCACTCTTCTTCCTAGACATTTTTGGTGGAGGAGAAAGAGCCCTAACTAATAATTTCCCATGGGATTCTGTCCCTTAATGAGGGTCTGCTATCAAAGCGCTCTAGTCCTTTTTAATGTACAGAAATTTTTATTTATTTTCAGAGGAAAAAAGGGCCCATCGCTTCAAAAGCAAATCAGATGAAATGAAGAGCAGACAGCATCCCCCATTCAAAGAAACAAAGACTCGGTGGAATGAAAATAAACCCAGCATATGCTAATATATGCAAAGACGATTTCAAAAAATGATGAGTTTAAACAGATAAACCACAGAATAAGCTACTCATTTGCTAAAAGCCAGTCTGAAAAGACTGTTTACTGAGGCCACCTGTGCATAGAGATTGCCTATCAGAGAGCGAATCCTATTTGTCCTGTGCGCCCGATAAGATCGAATACAAGGGAGGATTTTTCCTGGGCCTGCACCATAATTCCAGACATTTGACTGTAAACCAGATTGTTTGCTGTGCGTAATGAGCAAACGCTCCGGATTAGTCATAACTGGTATTAGAAGTTGTTTTTGTTTACAGCATGATTTAGACTTTAATGTTATCCGAGTACTCAAAGAACACTCACAAATGTCACAATTTGTACAACACGCAAATAGTCGCCACTTGGAGGAAGCTGAAAATCCACAAATTAAGTCTGGATCAGGCGTGGAGTACCAGGCATGTCCGTCTCCTGTTGCTCTGCCTAATGGGCAAGCGTGCTAGAGGCAGCAGTGTGTTCTGATTCGCTTCCATTTCATTAAGAATGGGAGAAGGCATCGGGAGCAGCGTCGTGAAAGGTGCACTTTCACAGGTCACCTAATGATGCTCCCTTCCAGCCTAAGGACACCGTGGGGGACCGCGGAGCATCCAACCCATCCTCTCAATCTGTCTCCAAGGAAAAGCAAAATGGCTCAAATTCTTTCACTGTCTGTTGAGCCACTCACCCAACAAATATTGTTGACACACAGGCCAGGCTCCAAGATGGAAGGAGCAGAAAGAGTGACTGAAGGAAAGCACATTCTCTGACCACTTCATACACACACATATGTGCGCGCACATGCACACACACACACACATGCATGCACATGCACACATCTGCATGTATGTTGTCCACCCCACTGAAACTTCAGCAACAGTGAATTGAAATGCAGTGAACATTAGCAAGCTGAGTTCAAATCTGCCCCACAGAGAGCAGGACGTGAACTCCACTCCGGCCAGTGGAGCAGGATGGGAGAAACTAAGGGTTTCACATGGCTGAGTGGTGACAACAAGACCAGGCTACTGTCCCTTTATCTGGTTTCCATGTCATCCTCTTGAGCCTGCTTCCCAACAGCATCTTGCATTTGCTTCAGAGAAAGAAAAAGTCTCATTTTTTAGTGATGGAAACGCAGATTACATCAGGAAGCAGTTAATGGTAAAAGCGAAACTTCAATACACGCACACTTTAAATAACGCATTAGGCTTATCATTGATGATATCTTTAATTATGCCAAGGCAAAACGAAGAGACAGTCTAATGGGAAATACAGATTACTTGTTAAAATTATTAACAGTTAATGTGCTTACATTTGTTTATGTGTACTGGAATCAGCTCAAATATTTGGCTGCGATGACAATATGTGTAAAGATCAATTAAAAGTCATAGAGATGAGATATTGGATTTCCAGACCTTAATAGGATTTCATCAGCTCTTGCTATATTACGTTATACAATTATAATTGAGCTTCCATCAAATCACAGAATCTGTCACCTCAACAATTTATTTTCTAAGCACTAATGAAATGCATTTCCTATTGAGAATGCTTTTAAAAACAGAACCCTGAGGAAGAGATGGGATGCATGGAGCAGTTGGCTTCTATCTCCTTTCTTAACAAACCTCAGAAAAAACCTGGACATCAGTAAAATGAATCTGACGGCCTTGCGAGGGCCCTTAATAGCCATTTGTTCTTGTTATAAAGAGCACATACGGGACTGCATCCAACATGCATAACTCTCGCGCGCTTTGAGCCCCATCTTCAGATTGATTATCAGTCTTTTTACTGTTGGGTAGTCAAACTGAGGACAGAGTTAATATAATATTATTCACTGGCTCTTTATTATTTTCCCCAGATTGAAATCATGCACTGAATTATAAAACAAAAATTTTCTGAAAAAGATGTTAGTGAGGAGCCTTCTGTTTGATAAAATGGAAACTGTTGCTCCAATATTGCAAGCAAAGCCCTTGTCTAGACGAAGTGTGAGATGGCTACAAGATGGCAAATTCTGTAGCTATGCTCTTTGGAAAGACTGGACAATTCTATGATTGTCACATGCTCGTCCTACCAGCTTCGAATGGTGCAGCTTCGAGACAGACACTTCTGGGGAGAAGGAAGTGTCCTCCTTTAAAGTCATTAACATCTGGATTTACTGAGGAACCTGGAGACCACAGGTTCAAGGAGAAGCCTTCCTGGTCACTGCAGGGTCAGATATGCTTGAGGCCCTGGAGGAATGGGGAGCTTACATGCGTTAGTTATCTTTCCCACTGCTGGGTATGCTCACAGTGTAAAGAAAGGAAGGTTTCATTTACCTCATGGATCAGGGAATCCAGTCCATGTCAGTTGGCTCCTAGGCAGGAACATAACAGCAGAGGGACAGGAGGGAGCTAAGCTACTTGGATCATGACAACTGGAGTCCGAGCAGGGGACAGCTCCAGTGCAGGCCAGCGTCCATGCAACGTGGAGGGCCACTTGAGTGACTCTGCTTGGAGGAGGAGCAACTGTCTCCATTTGGACTGAAACTGACCCACCCTGTTTCCATATATTGGTGCTACAGAGCTGGCTAGAACTTTGCCTTATTTTTTCTCTTGGCTTTCAGGAATGTAAATCATTCCAGCTAAGATGCTAATGTGTAGTCTTTGAGGCAAAGATAGCAGAGAAGTGTTTCATGGACCCTTCATAGCTCTCAAGCAAAACGTGTCAGCTGGGGAGACATGGACGGTAGAGCCATGCTCCACAGTGTTGGAGATCAAGCTTCAAGATAAGAGGCTATGGCTTCCCAGGGCATAAAAGTTACACATCAGGTTGGTGCCTGAAGCACCAACCCAAAACATCGCATACTACCTCAATTGAGTAATGCAGACGACTCTGTATTTTTCTCTCTGCAAGTTGCAGAGGTGAATGCAGGCCTCCTACCTAGCTCGGCTCACAGTACTCATCCTCAAGCCTTTTTGCTTCACAAATTGGTAAAACCCAGGTTCAGCCCTGGGTCAAAGCCTTGGTTTCATCACTATGGCTGAACGTGGGACCTCTTGGCTCCACATAAATGCAAATATGCTTTACTATCTTTGTTCTTACCCTGGGTTGCATTAAGAATGGTAGCTTGGAGTTAATTCACTAGAATTCCAATAACTTTTCTACGGAATTGTGAATAGAAACTCCCTGGGCCAGGAAGGGATCTCCATGATGTAAAATACCCAAAGCCATGTCTCTGTGACCCTCTGGACACACCCAGCAGCATGCTTTATTAATCTGCTATGAGTTTTCTAATTCAGGGAAATTGACATTAGGGTTAGTGGACACTGGGCAAATCGCTGCACCGATGTGCTGTGGAGAGTTCTCATTGTACGTCCCTGACACCTGACACCTTGTAACTCTATGCCGCTGGTTCACTTCACCTCAAGAAACACATCCATGCTTGGTAGTGGAGTGCAGTGGTCATTTTCTTCAGCAATGCCCCTCTCTCCCTTCACCCCATCTTTGTGATAGGCAACAACCGGGCTGGGAAACACCCTGGGTTCCCTCCCAACCCTCTATGCAATGCATATATTTATAGAATATTTTTACTTAGCTTATTTTATTGAGCCAACACAAAGTCTTAATAGATGTATTTTTTGCTGGCCATTCTTTTAGAGAATGATAGCAAAATTACTCAAAACCTTTAAAAGCTACTCTACAGTAAATATTTGGCTATGCTTCCATGCCTGCTCTTCAGGTGGCTTCCCCAGTCTAAATCTGCTCAACTTGCTTGCTATTTTCTTATAACAGATTCCCAGTCACCACTCATATCCAATCTGTCTCTAAGTCCTGCTCTCATGCCTCTAACTTTGTTCTCAGCCTGGAACCTGGCTCTGCTGCAGGCCACGGTCAGGCAACAGCTGGCCACCATGGCGGCACCCCCATGCATTCCTCTGCCTCCCTCTTTGCTCCTTTCTAGATCTCTCCCAAGCAGTAGCAGCCCAACCTCAAACCTCTACTGGAAGCCCCTGAACTTCATACTGTGCTGAGCAGGAAGCTCAAGTCTTTGTCAAATCTACCATCAGTTCTTTATAATCTGGTCTCTTCTCAACTTTCTCCATTCTTCCCTTGGATATATGAGCCCCACAGAAAACATTTTCCAATTTCAATGAAAGCCATAATCCGCCTTGTCTCCAGATTTGTGTCCTAGCTGATTTGTTCCTGAAATACTGTCTCTTAAGTCATCACCCCTGAGTCCACCTAGGGAATGTGTGCTTCAACTGTTAACATAAAGGACACTTCTTTGAGAGTATCTGCTCTGAACCTGCAGTAACTCATCCTCCCACAGTCAGCTAGCCACCACACAGTCCCCTCTTGCATTTCTTCAGGCTCAGTGTTATTCTATTATATATCATATGGCAAATTATATATGGCTGCCACTGCCACAGAGCCGATCGTCTATGGATCCAAGTGTTTCAGAAGGATAAATCTATGTGCATGTGTGGTTACTTTTCTTGTCATTCTTTCCTAACCAACATGAGACAGCAATTATCTCCATGCCACTCACATAGTGATAGGTATTATAATCTAGACATGGCATAATGAATGGAGGAGGATGTGTATAAATTTTATGCAAACACTAAGACACCTGAGAATGCTTCCACATCTGAGAGTTTTATTATCCGCAGTGTGCTGGAGCCAATGCCTTGCCATACCACGGAACCACTGTCTCTATTATGTCATGTTTCTTTCTCACTAGAACATTAATTCTCTGAAGGCAATGGTCTTGGTCTTGTTCCTGTTGCTCCCTTAGAACTTGGCATGATGCCTGGAACCTAGCATATACCTAACAAATACTTGTGAAGGAAGAAAAAAGGGATAGAAGGAGAGACAGGAAAAATACAACATATGTCATTTGAAACGCCACCCAGAGTTAAGCATGCTTCCAGGTCTGAGGTGGGGGGTCCCTGGAAGGCACAAAGTTCAGAGGAAGTCTTATGCATTGGGCAAATATTTTAGATCTTCTATGATAAAAATATTTCATACCTTAAATTGGGTTCAGCATTGTTCCTTGGAGCTGGTCCCGTATGGATATACCAGTTTACCATTTATTGTTGCTTAAGCTTCTAGCTCTCATTTTTCTCATCTGTAAAATAATGAAAATAATGAAGACTTTCTATTAGTAGTGATGATGAAAGTAATTCAGACATGTAAAGCACGGAAAACCACCGACCTTACAGTGTGTGATTTCTTGGTGCTTATTTTAGGGCCAAAGAGCCCTCAACAACAGCAAATATTTTCTTCTGGGAAGTAGCATCAAAAACTTGGTGCCAGCCCCACTGACGCGGTGCTGTGCTCTGAGATAGCGATTGAGACTGGGCGTGGTGGCACACGCCTGTAATCCCAGCTCTTGGGAGGCTGAACCCAGGTGAATCACTACAAGTCTAGTCTATGTAGTGAGACTCTGAAGACCATGTAGATCCTGGCCTAAAATTAAAAAAGAAAAATAAAAAAATTTAAAAAATTAAAAAACTTGAAATAGGGCTAGCGAGATAGTTCAGCAGACTAAGTCCTTCTTTGATAAGTGCAGGGACCAGGATTCTATCCCTGGCCCTGTATGCCACACCAGCCCTGCCCAGAAGGCACACTGAGCCAGCAATGGAGTCTGGGAATGGTGGTACACGTCTATAATCCCAGTATTGGGGAGGATGAAAACAGGAGGATCACTATAGTCTGATCCACATAGTTAGATGCTGTACCAAATACACAAATGAAAGAAAAAAACTCAAAATAGCAAATTCCTGTCATATAAACTGTCCCCTTTTTTAGTGGTGGGGATTGAACCCAGGATTGTCACCCTGAGTTATATCTCAAGCCTCTCTATTAGGTTTTATTTTGAAATATGAACTTTTGCTTAATTGTAGGGCCAACTAGAACTCATTATCCTCCTGCCTCTACTTACCAGAGTGCTGGGATGTGCTCCATCACACCAGGCTATAATTTCACATCTTATATTTACTCATTATTTTCCTATGGATGGAATAATTATAATGTATATTAAAATTTTATGTCAATGCTTATATTAATCAGCTTTGCATTGTTGTGACAAAATACCTGAGGGAAGCAACTTGGAGAAGGAAGGATTTACTCTGGCTCATAGCTCCAAAGTTTTCCATCCATGGTAAGATGGCTCCGTCACTACGGGCTGCAGTGAGGGAGAATATCATGATGGCCAAGCATGGGGTGGCGGTGCTTGCTCACCTCAGGGCAGACAAAAAACTGAGAGAGAAAGAACCAGGACCAGAAAGGAAGGCATGAGGAATAAGATGTGGCCCTCAAGATCGTTCCCCCAGCCCCAATCCCCTCAATCAGGCTCAACCTCCTCCTCAGTCATGCAAGCCAGTTGTGATTAGGCCACTGAAGAAGATGGATCTCTTGTGATCCAGTCACCTTGCAAATTCCAAGGTCTGGAAACCAAGTCCTTAGTACCTGGCTTTTGGGAGATGTTTTAGAACTAAATGCTGACAGTGTTATGCTATAATATTGTTCTATGTTACATTCTTACGTATTTAATCTATCAAAAGTGAAATCAGACAAAGTTAAATTTTTCTCAAATGTTTGGTACATCTAAACGTACAGTTCTGGGAGACTGGATAAGTGTCAACAAGCCTGGATTACAGCAGTTATAGAGCTGCTCCTATAGCATCAGAAGGAGCTCTTTTGACCTTTTTCTTGATTAGTTGTTAGACATTAATGTTCTTGTTAAGGCAAGCAAAGCTCTTAAAGCTAATTCGTCAATAGCCAATTGGTTGAATTTCACTGGTGCTTCCTGACAAGGATGAAAAGCTTAGTTTCATGTTTTGCTTTTGATCAAAGTGCATGTTTATGGGAAACTGGGTTGGCTGGAGTTTTGGCCACATGGCTATGAGCAGTTACACTGCCTCATTAAATTCCTAGAACAATTTATTGTATCTTTTTCTTATGCAGCTTTATCTCATGCATCATCAAACCTAGGTGCAAACTCAAGTGGCGTAAGACTCCAGCACCAGTAAACACAGAATCTATCCCTGCTCTTTCCCCTCCACATCAGCTGACTCACTGGGCTCAGCTCACCGTGTGAATTGTCACTGAGCTCTCAACCATCATGAAAGATGGGCACTGTTATATCGTCTCTGATGACTGTCTTAGTTCAGGTTGCCATAATAAAATATCACAGCTGTATCCCTTGTGCAACTGACAGTTATTTTTTCACAGTTTTAAGGTCAGAGAAGACTATAATCAATATGACAAAAGATTCAGTGTGGGAGGGCCAGCCAGATAGCTCAGAGGATTAAAGCACCTGCTTAGGCAAATACAGGGACTGGGGTTTGATCCCCAGTGTGTGGTGCTGGCTCTACCCCCAGGGTGCACTGAGATGGTGACTGAGACTGGGCATGATGGTGTGTGCCTGTAATTCCAGAGATTGAGAGGCTGGAAACAGGAGGATCACTATAGGTCTGGTCTGTGTAGTGAGACCCTATAGATTCTGTACTTAAAAAAAAAAAAAAGATTCAGTGTTGGGGAGGCGTCCCTTTCCTGACCTGTACACTGTCACTTTCTTACTATGCACCCACACAGCCTTTCTATGTGCCTGTGCTTAGAGGGAGGGAGAGAGGTCTTGTGTCTCCTCATCTTACAGAGACACTAATCTCATCATGAAGGCCTCACCCTCAAAATCCAATCTAAACCTAGTGCTCCCTAATATAGTCACACTGGAGTGTCAGGTATCCATGCATGAATTTGGAGACAGATTTAGCCTGGAACAAGGTCCTTGCCTGAGCTTGCCTTGCAGGCCAACTGCCGAGCTGCACACTCAAGCTCCTCCCTTCATGATGGTGCCCAGGACCAGATCAGGACATGCTCAGAGATCCCAGTTCAGATCTAGGCTATGATCTAGGAATCCAGTTTTACAAAATCCCATGAGGACCTTGAGGCAGTGATTAAGACTCACTGAGCACCCACTTCATGGTACTAGAACTGCCCTTGTAGGACCTCAAGTGTCCATGGCCCAGAGGACAGTGACAAGGGCACTGCTGAATACAAACTCCGCCTCCTTCACCATTTTCCCCAGGGATGATTCAATTGCTTCTTATACCTTTATTGAACTACAATTCTTTAAAGTTGAACTGTCAGCAAGAATTCAAGTGTTATCTATTGAATTTCAGCAGAGCTCAATTCCCCTGGCATACACTCTTTATTTAGGTTTCATTTATCCTTTTCTTTCTTTTAATCTATTAAGCAAAGCATTGTTGTTCATGTGCACACACACACACACACACATACACATGCACATACATGCACACACATGCACACACACACACACACACACCACTAATAAATCTGGATGTCATTTGCCTTGCAATTTTCCCTCCGTGGCATGAATACTGGTAGCTATAGTGGTTGCTGAAAATATCATAATATGTACAATCTTGGGGTATGGGAAGAATATTGGCTACTATATTTCTATGGCAAACTTAAAATGCTGGAGTGATATTGGATACAATGTCATGGAAAATGTTCTCTGGCCTCCAATGACTTGGATGGAATCAGGATGAGGACTGTAAGATTTAATAACACCATGGTTACAACTGTAGTTTAAACTCATAAACCACAAATGCATGTCTGGCCAGAAATAAAAAAGATCTGAGCTTTACATTCTCCTAAGCAGATTCTTCGGCAGAGTAATGTTGGAGGAGAGTCTGGCCCCAAGTGCTTAACTTTGCAATTCAAAAGAGTTGTGACTTAGGTTCCCTTATATAACATGGGCAGCTTTTCATTATGTTTATTTGATGCAGTGCTATTGAGGCAATATTTATATGAATAATTCATTTCTACTCCAACTTTATCTGGCAAAGTCAAAAGCAGACTCCTAAATTTCAAAACAGATCAAAGAGTTTCTTAAATAAAATGGAAATGCCTTCAGTTGCCCACTCTGAATCTCCCTGCCTTGTCTCTGCATTAAGCAAGCACTTACTATGGGCAGTTGGACACTGACGCTATTAAATGTTCGCAGCACTGCATTTTCTTTGGTGAAGATCAATTTTGGTGCCCCAGTTTTGCACTGTTTCCTCTTGTTCTTATCCCGAAATTGAATTTGATGAGAGCAAATCACATCTGAGTCATTTTTACATATTTTTAACTTTGGCTGTACGTGCCTGACTTTCTGCGGCCGTCTCAGCCCTGATTACCTTCTGTTCCACTGGGCAGTCTGATGAACACAGCGGGCAGGCTGCGGTGAATAAAATAGAGCAATTACATTTGGATGGTCAGGACTGCCAGCTGCCTGGGGACGCCTCACCCCAGCCTCTCCACTGTGGCTATCCTCCTCTCAGATCTTACCAAGTCATGCAAGAAAGTCGCCCTTCAAAATGATTGACATTCAAAAAATTGGCCTGGCTTTATCCAGCCACGGGAACTGCAAACAAGAGTGGAGCAGTCAGAGAGAAAAATTAGACATGGGAGGGGAAAATTGTTTTGAGAATCACTGGATCATACCTAAACACACCTTTTTATAAAAATGGTATTAGGTCAATGGGAGAAAAAAAACAAAAACAAAAATACCTAAAAGATCCTTAAGCCCATGAATGAGTATACATGATATATTGAGAAGCATCTCGGTGGTGGTAATTTGCCTTTATACTGCCTCTGGGGAGACCATTTGCCTGGCTGGGGCAAGTAGGCATTTAGGGAAAGGCCCAAGAACAGGGAACAGAAAAACCTAACTTGAACCCCTTCGATACATTTGCTAGCTAAGGGGTACAGGCAAAGTTGCTGTGTCTATCGTGGTCTCTGTAATAGGAGAAGAATATTATCTACTTTATGATACATTAGGAAAATGCAAATAAGTTTGTATTTGCAGCATTACTTGAACATAGTAGGAAATGATAATTTAGTAGCCCAGATTGGAGATACTCTTTTAACATTATGAGCATGACCTGGTGAAGTTTAAGTTAATGAAAATACTCCCTCCAATAACATAGATCTGTGGTCACTTGACCTCTGGGGTTAGGTATTATTTAGTTCACTGCCTGCCTGCCAATTCTACTTCCTTCTTCCTAGGGAAAGAGTTTACTTGCATGATGGGAGCTGTATGCTCATTTCCCATAATTCCTTGTGGCTAAGCATAAATGGAAGTTGCTGGGGACTTCAAGGAAAGAATTTCTTCTCTGAAAAAAAGAAAGAATGTGAGAAAAAGACCCTTTCCACTCTGCACATTTTCTGTCATTAAGGATATAATTTAAGCTGCTGCAGGCACCTTAAACCTTGAGGAAAAAGTAAAAGCCAAAATAGAATTTGACCTTGCTCCCACTCGTGTTGCTTTTTCAAGGAACCCTGAGATGTCCTGGGGCTGGACTTCTAGTCCTGGGAAATAGTCAAGTGTTTTTTCCAAGGCATTCATTATTTGTAACAGAATAAATACAACACTTGTATCCTTGTCTTTAAGACACTTGCCTTTTTTGTGCTCAAGTAGTTAATCAGGAATACACAGATGGCATTCAAGAGGACGTTTTGATTATGAATAACACCAATTTTGGAAGAGATTGAGTAAACGCACCAAATACCACATAACCAAAAAATGTCAGGAAAAGAGTAGACATACTGAGGACACTTCAACACATAGTTATTAGTAAGGCTGAGAGGAAACAATTTAGGTAGTGATGTTATTTTCCTATCTTTCTTTTCTTTTAATTTTCCTCCTTCCTCTCTCTCTCTTTCTCTCCTAGTTTATATTCTGATCTGCCTCGGCACACATTTCCCAAACTTCTTCCTCCTTCAGCAACCTCGTATTCCAAACCTCTCTTTTCCTTTTCCCATTCCCATCAAAATTTCCCAGTCCTGGATTCCACCACCATAGTAAGCTCATCTCCTTTATAAGACATACCTAGATGGTCAGGTAGGCAAATTCCTTTGAATGGGATACTGGTTGAGAGAATGTGTTCAGTGGAACGCATTCAGTATTCTGGTAGGCCTAAAGGTGAGATGGTCCTCTCTCGAACATCTTTACCCCCACTGCCTCCCTGCCCTTATCTTCTCATTCCTAGAAGTTAATGGATACTGCTAAACTGGAAAATCAGGGCTTATCTCATGTGCTAACTTTCACTGACTGCTGGTGGTTTCCTGGGCCTTTCCTGAGTAGAACTCTACATACAAGACCCAGTTCGTGGAACAAATGTGCTGAGATTAATTAGTGCTGCCTGTCATGGGTGCAGAAAGGATCAACGACATCACATGCCTCAGAACAAAACTGGGTCATCTGGACATGGGTTAGTGACACACGGGATGAATTACATCCAAAAATAGACAGGAAAATGCAGTGGTTAAGGGATTAGTAGGGTGATAGGCTCTCAGGGCATGCTTTTGTTTGGATTTACAATGCTCTCAGATGTACAAAAGTGATAAGTGATAGGAAAGATTGGCAAAAGGAGCTTGCTGTCTCTCTCTGATACAACAGTTAGGTGTTTTGACTTTGAAAGTCTGCCTTACCCAAGTCTTACAGACTTCAAGCAAGAAAAAAGAGTATCCAAGACATGTCTTCCTTGGTTGGATGGTATCCAGTGATTCATTTAAAATAAGGGAAGTATATTTTGGATATTGGAAACAAACCTTCAGTGGAGAAAACTTACCGCTGGTCCAATAAAGCCCTCCCTGCTAGACCAATTACCTAAACAGAGGAAGCCGAGAAAACACAGTCCCAACAGTACCATCATGCCAAATCCTGGGAACACAAACAAAGCTTGAAATCTGGTCTCTAATTAAATCATGTAGAGCCTGGTGACTTTGCTGGCCTCCTGCTCAGCAGCAAGCCATGTGGAAGCCTAAGCACCCCCTTTGGTGGCTAATGCCTCTAATAAGGACACAGCTCCCAACCTGTGACTGCGCTCCCCATGACTGGCACCACAAGGCCAGAGATACTTGTGGTTATCAGAGAATGTGGTTAGAGAGCTGTCTGCTTCCTGAGCAAAGCATGAGTGAAGATTCATATTTCCTGGCGCCAAGATCTTGCCCCACCTTTTCACAGAAAAGCACCCAGAGATGCATCCACTGATGAGAGCCTTACACTAGAGCCTCCGGTTGCACCTCAACTCTGAGACCTTTGTTTATTCATTCAACCAATACTTCACCCAACTCTGTGATGAAAGGATAGCCTAGACACCTCAGCTACAGAACCTGAGGCTTCATCCAGCAGTACTAATTCCAATGGGCAGAGACTGCCTCTAGAAAAGCCAGACAGTTTCTTCTGGTGCTGAGGATCTCATTGCAGACGCCAGAGGATCAGAAAAACAGGACAGTACCTTGCTCTTGGAACTCTACTGCTCTAAAAGTAAAGACTCATTCCTTTAGGATCCTGATTGAACACCCCTTTGAAAATGGCTAAGTAAGTATCAGACAATAACACCTGGGGCATGTTCCCAGGTGGAATCTTACTATATACTAAGAGGCACCAACTGTGTCAAGTGCCTTATTGAGACTGTAATCTTGCTAACTTTCTACCATGCCACACACACACATATTTTTCAGTGCCTTCTTTCTGAACTACATCTCTAGCAATGGTTCACTTTCTCAAATTTGAGATATGGTCTTGCTGAGTTAGCCAAGCAGCTTGAGCAGGCAGTGCTCAAACTTATAGTCCTCTTGTTTCAGTTTCCTAAAGTGCTGGAATTACATGCATGTACCTCTATGCCCAGCCCACCCCCCAACACATATGCATGTGTTCTGTGTACAGAGCATTGTGCTTACCTAAAAAGGAAGTGAAGGTTGTTCAGTGTGAAGCCAATAGGGTAAATAGTGTATAATCCTTAGCACTCTGTAATAGGAGCAATGAGGTCCATACATTAAATTAATACAGCATACAGTAAACTTGCTGCCATGACAAATGTTAAAAACATTATATTTGAAACTTAGGTGTGCTAAAGAGCAAAAAGGACGTTCCAAACTGGGACCAAGCCATGCCTTTTTCATATACTTTGGAAGTACCAATTATCTCATTCAGACTACAATGTATGCCAGACCAAAGTTTAAGGTAAGAAAGAACTATATGTGCACCAGACACCTGTACAGAAGAGTGGTAAACAAGGGTATGCATAGAGACTCATAAACAACTCAGTGAGGGGAAGAGATGAAAGGGAGAAATAGAATCCAAAAATGGAAAGACCAAGAAAGGACAGACCATAGAAAGTTTTGTGTATTCTACTATAGTTTGAACTTCTTTCTATATTCAGTAGGGTGCCATGGGAGGTTTAGGGCTAGAAACTGGGACTCTGCTTCATAAAGACTAACTTGGCAACAATGCATAGTAAGGATTATATTCAAGGTGAATACAGCAGGAGATCATTGAAGAAATTACTAAATACTCTAAGAGGAACAGGTTATGAGCTGGAGCCCTTAACACTGGAAACAGAAGAGAATAAGAGCTAGTGCCTTTGTCCCTAAACTTGGCAGCAAGAGCACCTTCAGCTGGAGTTCTGGGCTATCTTCCTGCCAGCAGATTGCACAGTGCTGGCATAAAATGTGCACCAGACAGATGTCAGGCTGCATAAATGAAGAGAAGAGTTAAAGATTCCTGAGGTTTAGGGCTAGATTTTCTGAAAGTCTTTGGAATGGGTTGAGAAGGCAGACCATCAGGAAGTCATGCTGCTGGCTGAGGGAGATGAGAAATTGGAAGATATTTGTATCTTGAGAGTTGGAAAAAGCACAAGTTGCCTGAGAATGTGACAAGAATAGGGCAGTAGGGTGGAAAGGAGAGGAGCAAGAAGTGCTCCTGGGTTGTTTCCCAGAATGTAGTGAGGAGGTGGCAGATATGACTCCCTGTGGCTTGGGGTGGATGAGTGAGGGCAATCAGGTGAAAAGGAAGTGGATAAGCATCACATCAGGAAAGGACATGAGGCCCTGGCTACAGAGATGGGATTTGCAAAGCAAAGACATTTCACATAGGCTTATGCAGGAATTTTAATTATGCCACATCCTAATCAGATCACATTATTAGAATATTAGGGGTCCTGATTTGTTCATCAACAAATAAGATGATAATCCCACCAAATATCATTTTCCAGAGAATGAACAAGATGGCAGTTGTTGATCAAAGATTCATGCTTTCCCACAAGTTGCGTGGTGTGACCCGCTGCTGTGAGGAAGGCCTCCAGCAGAGCACTTCATTCTTCCTAGTGACCAGGAATGGCCATGTTTAGAACAACAAAATAGGATCAGAAATAACACATGCTTCCTCTGTGTGAGATTTTCGGGAGCAAGGGAACCTTTTCTGTTTGCTTCTGCCCAATGAGTTGGCTGAGGAGTCTGGGGTCTTCTGGGCCCCAAGGAGCAGCAGGCCAGAGCCCTAAACAGGGCTGGGGTAGCAGTGCTGTTGCAGATCAGAGGTTCCTCAATGCCTTCGGATCAGAGGTTCAGTATTACAGGGTCATGTGCACAAGAAACAAAGAAGCCTCCCTTAGGCTCAAACAATGAAATTTTGTGGTTTATTTGTCATGGCTGGAGGCTGCATGCTCAAGAATGCAGCAAAGATCATGAGATAAATGGCCAGTAAAGCAATGAAGCGCTCCATCTCCTCCTGGTAGCTATTCAGTGTTATGCAGAACATAATCAGGGAATGGAGAGCATAGAATGTGTGATTTTGAGTAAAGTCAGTAGATAGGAGCTTTGAAAACACACAGTATTCAATTAACTTTCTTTTTCTACTCTTTCAGGCCTAAAGCTCGAGCTATAACCTAGTAGAAGCAGAAATATCTTGCAAGGAAGAAAACACTGTCATACACATGAATGAATGAAAGAGTGAATGTAGGAGAGTTTGTGTGTCTCATGAACCCTATTTTTGCCCAGCCCACCCCAACACACCAACACAGGTTTGTCTACCACTTTTGGGAATGTGGAGGTGCTGAAAACCACCTACTTCCTCCTATTTTCCCTATAGAAGGCCACATAATGGTTCCTCCAACAATGTCCATATCACAGTCTCAGAACCTGTGAACATCTCACCTTTTCCAAGATGTGATTAGAAAAGATTTTGAAATGAGATTGGCCCAGGCTGTCAAGGCAGAGGCAACATCATCTCAAGGGTCTTTAGATGTAAAAGTGGGAGACAAGTAACAGAGAAATGTGATGATAGAAGCCAAGATCTGAGAACCAACAAGAGAATGAAGGATGCCATGGAGCTGGCCATGAAGATGCTGCTGGCTTTGAAGATGGCACTTCTACTTAAAGAAAGCAAGAGATCAAGAAAAGCTGGGAGAGGTAAGATTGTCCCCAGAGCCTCTCAAAGGAACAAAGACTGCTGACAATTGGAGTTTAGCCCCATGAGGCAGATTTGTCTGTTCTGACCTGTAGAAATCTAAGTTAGTCCATTTGGATTATTTCATGCAATGATACTAAGTGGATAGCACTTTATTACAGAAGCAATGAAACTAATCCACCTCCCCAGAACTAGTTGCCATGTCTTAGCTAGCAGGCCTCGGCATGGGATAAGAAACTCCTCTGGGTTCTCAAGCCTGAGTCCCTAGAATTGAGAAGCAAGACCCTCTACTGATGGGCAAAGCCTCCTCAGCACAGCC
>PVKN010019521.1:0-16330 GCA_004027915.1 Capromys pilorides | reverse complement strand
CAGTGGTCTAAAGCGCCTGCTTAGGAGGGCTCAGGCAACTGCGGGGACTGCAGTTCGGTCCCCGGCACCACATGCTGCGCCAGCGCCACCACCAGGGCAGGCTGAGCCAGCCACAAAATGAATAAATAAAGAAATAAACAAACACAACAAGCAAACAAATAAATAAATAAAATTAAAAAAAAAAAAAAAAGAAATGGAAACTTCACATTATTGTGTGTAAATGTACAACAGAGAAAGACTCCTTTGATGAATCAATCTCTTAAAAAAATCTTTATTTTTGCAGAGCTTACATGCAACATGACAGGAAAACACCCCAGCACTCCAACCACATGCCTAGCCCAAATCAAATGTCTTATTTTTTCCTATACCCTGCCCCCATCCTTGGCTAAATGTAATTTTATATAACTGCAGTGAAAAGATTAATCTAATTTTCTGCTCTGCTTTTTTTTCACTTAATGCTATATGCATTTTAAACTTCATATCTTTGAGAAATTATTGACAATTGTTCTCTATTGTAAGGGAAGGGAGTAAAAGAGGCTCCTGTATAGTATCAGGAATCCACGAAGGACACTAGGAGCTTGCGGGGCTGGCTATACCTGCAGCACAGAGTTGGTACTGCAGTTCTTCCCCTACATTAGGCCCCATGCCCCACCCCTTGTTGCCTGGTTCCTGGTCTGGTTTGCAATATTTTCCATTGAGGGCTGGGGATGTAGCTCAGTGGTTGAGTCCTTGCCTCACACTACAAGCCCTAGGTTCTATTCCCAGCCCTGAAGGAGAGATGTTTTCAGTGGAAAACCTTAGAGATCTTTTTAGCACCTTGTTTTCTGCTGAATGAAAAGGATATGTGGGAGACATGTAGATGCTGGGGAGAAGAGAAAAAGCATATGACAAGGATACACTAAACAGACACAAGCCCGTGTCTTCCTCCAGATCTCTTTCCTGGCCATCCAAGCCCAGAGGCTGAGCTATCAGCAGACCTCGGTGCTGGCTGGACTCTCCAGCCTCTCGCATATTGGAAAGAGCTCATACTGAGATACCAGAGGGCTGCACTTCCCACAGAGAAGACCCCAACCAGCATGAAAAGTGGTCTGAAAGTTGATTCACTTTCTGCTCCCAAAGTTATTTTGATTCTGTAGTCTCTCTTTTTAAACCCTGTAAAGGTAAAGCTGGAACAAATTTTAGTGCAACAGGGGGAAAAAAAAGCCAACTCCTGGGCCTGTGGTTTCAGTAATTAGCTCAATGTGCTAATGAGAGTCTACAGGGAGAACAGCATTAATTAATGGGTGAATTTCACTTTAATAAATGTATAGGCAATTTTCTAGATGCAGATGGCAGTGTCTGCCCTGATGGCTGTACCTAGAGCCACTCAATATGATAAGTGTTGGAGGAAAGTGGTTAATTTGTAAAATGCCTCATGATCCTGATTAGAAGAGAAATAATGCTTATGTTAGCTTTCCAATGTATTATCCACCTCTCTACTGCCCGAGATCGCTAACCCCCTTCTTTACCTCCATAGTGTCCTAAGGCTTTTTGTTGCCTCTATTGTTCTGAAATGAGACCATCCCTTGCTTCCTGAGGGCTGGAGCAACTCTGCTTCTCTGGGCTTTTTCTCTTGGTTTCTAGTCCCAAGCAGGCCATTTAGCTTCTAGCTCTCTGAGGAGCCCAAGTGGGGTTGAACATGGTCCCTGTAATACCAGTGATACTGTTGTATCCCCCATAGGAGTGGACACCTCAAAGTCACCATTTTTCTAGGGTTTAGTTTGCTAGTGGTTAGTTACAGGCATTGAAGCATACCAGTGATGCCCGAACAATAAAATCTCAATTTACTAAAAACTGTTAGTCAGACCTGGACTCATTAGAAAATCCAGTTAACTGGTAATGCACTGGCCTGTGACTTCATTTTTAAAAATCAAAATGGAAGAGTACTCTATGACTGTCGCTGTTGCTTGGGAAAAGAGATTAAGGACAATGTTACTTGTACATGTTTAGCTCCCGTCTCTCTGGGAGTCCTAACACTCCCTGGGGCCACTTCTGTGTGCTTCATAAATCTCCAGATAGTCAGAATGAGTGTGAGGAATGGCACAAGTGTCAGTACAGAGCCCACACTGCTCGTCCTTGTGTGACAGCTCTTGGGGGAGATAAACCACTTTTCCTCCTTAACCCACAAGGATTAGAAACTAAGCTAATCATACATTACATTCTGATAAATAATGTCAGAATCTCATACCTAACATCAGTACAACTGCAGTATCTGTCTGGGTCTGAAATCACTGACTTCTTAAAAAAGAAAACTGGATTAAGATTTGGGATTTTGGGGCTGGCAAGAAAGCTCAGTGGTCTAAAGCGCTTGCTTAAGCAAGCTTAGGCAACCACTGAGACCGCGTTTCGATCCCCCGCGCAACATGCTGCGCCAGCTCCACCCCCAGGGCCGGCTCTAAATTAAAAAAAAAAAAAAAAAAGATTTGAGATTATCGGGTTGGCCAAATAGCTCAGTGGATTAAAGTGCCTGCTTGCAGGCACAGGGGCAGGAGGTTTGATCCCCGGGCCTGCAGTGCTGGCCCGCTGGTGGGGCATGCTGAGACTGGGCATGGTGGCGCACACCTATAATCCCAGCTCTTGGGAGGCTATAAACTAATGGATCACTACTAGTCCAATCTAGTAGTGAGACCCTGAACACCCTGTAGACCCTTTCTTAAAATACAAAAAGAAAAAGAAAAGATTTGAGTTTATCAAGGGTCTAAATGAGAAAGCCTAGTGGGGTTTGGAAAATGCCTCAGAGCAGGATGGATTCAGTACGAAAAAGTCCAGACTCTGCTCCCAACCTGCGGAGAAAAGCAAGGAGAAGGACCAAAGTTTGGCCTGCATGCTTTCTCTCCTGCCAACCACCCTGGGTGCACACTTCCGGGATCTGGGTATCGAAACCCTGGCATCACTGCTTCAGGTTTGGCTGAATCCAGTTGCTTTCCCCTGTTTTCTGTTGCAAAGCACCTGGGATTGGTTTACTAATAAAGGAAGAATTCATTTTTCCCACTGGTTTTGGAGGCTGGGAAGTCCAGGGGCAGAGCTGCAGCCTCTGCACTCCTCCAGCGGAAGCCTCGCCTGCTTCCGCATAGTGGAAAAGTGGAAGGACAGTCAGATGCCTATAGAAGAGGCAACTTCATTTTGTAACAAACTGCCCCTGCAATTTGTCCTCTCTCCAGAGAGCGAGAACTCCCATGAGAAAGGCTCTAACCCATGCATGAAAGCTCTCCCCGATGACTCAGGCGCTTTCCAATAAGCCCCAACATCTCTCAAGTGGAAATCAAACGTCAGCACAGGTTGGGGGCGTCCAAACCACGGCACTAGGCTTTGGAGCAAACGGGCTGTTGAATTTAGACAAGTGAAACAGACCTAGCAAGCAAAAGAGCTAGCATCACCAAATCAGGACAAGGCGGCAGCCTCCCCAGTGCAGTTGACGTGCCCTCTGCGGATGCTTTCCTAATCTGTGGGTCCTAGGAAGGCAGGCAAACGGTAGGCCGTGTCTCATTTTATAAACGGGCTCAGAAGCCAAATATGGACTTGATTTCCATAGAATGTTATTGGAAGTTTCTGTTTGAATAGTGTCCCCAAAAGACTTAGTCCCCAGCCCATGGCATTTAAGAGGTGAGGCCCAGTCCAGGAGGCCTTTGGTCACTGAAAGGGATACTGTAGCTCTAGTCTCTCCTTCTCTTTCTTCTTTACCTTCTGGTCATGAGAAAAACAATTTCTCTCATCCTTGTAGTCACACCAGGACATGCTGCTTCATCAAAGGACCACAAATACCAGGAACAATAACCCTGGTTGAAATCAACTGTCAGCCAAAATAAAGTTCTTTTTTTCTTTTTTTTTTTTTTTTTGTCAGTTCAGAATCTCAGGTATTTTATGACATCAATGGCAAGATGAGTAGCACAGTAGTCAGACAACTTTGCAACTGTCTAGGAAATTCTTGCTGAGATTTATTTATTTTTTCTCTATTTTCTTTATTTTTAGGTTGAGGTATCCTTATAGACAAGCATGTCTTCTGTTTTCACTTCAGCGACTTGTATAGACACCTGTGTGCCAGTATTTAAAATGAGACACAGAACACTTCTATCACTCTTGAAAACTCCCTCCTGGCCTTCTGTAGTCAATCTACCACAGAAGTAACCACTGTTCTCATCTCTAGCCCCATGTTAATTACACTGATTCTAGTTTTTTAAGTTGCAAGCTGTTTCACCACTATTCTGGTCACAACACTGCCATGTGTCTTGATAATGTTAATATATTTTTGTCATTCAAATCTGCATCCCAGATTCTTTTTTTTTTTTTTTTGTCAAGACCAGGTTCGAATTCATGACCTTGCACTTGCCAGGCAGGTGCCATGGAGCTATCTTCCCAGCCCCCCAGATTCCTGATTTTCTTTTCTTTCTTTCTTTCTTTTTCCGGTACTGGGGATTGAACTCAGGACCTAATGTTTGCCAGGCAGGCAACTGAGCTATCTCTCCAGCCCGATTTTCTTGTTTTTTTTAAGGTCATGTCTACTTGTTGGTCTACTGTCAAGTTCATTTCTTTGATGAATTGAACTTATATTAACCCAAATGGCCACACGTGATTAAATAGTATAGGTAACCTAGTTTTTTGGAATACCATTGAATTGTGCTATACTACTGAAAAACTAACTCCTAGAATCCAAACGCATATTCCCAGAACAAGGTACACCCATTTTTTCAACCCTCAGTCAAAAAAGGATTCTTGGAAAAGGATCAGCTGGGCATGGGGGTGGGGGGCTGAGGGGGTGGGTGTTCTCAATTTACAGATGAGAAAAAGACTGAACAAATCCATGGCTTATACAGAATGCCCTTACCATTAACCACTAGTGTCAGAAATAGACTTCTCTTAGTTCATTCCACTGTGCTAGGCTGCATGTACACGAAGAGTCAACTCGTACTCCAAAATTTAATGTCCTTGTTTCTTCTCTGAAAATTCATAGGTTACCCATTCCTTCCATCTTCCATCATAGTGTTTAGCACTGTTAAAGCCCAGAGATCTCGCTGTACCAAGATCCTCCTTGCTTCTTACTCCCACTGAGCAAGAGAACACCAGACTATCTGACTTGGACGGCTTGGCTTCGTGGTACTTCTCCTTGAAGTCCCTCGAGTCCCTCTGTAGGGCTTCAGTTACTTCATGCAAGAGTATATTGATAGATCTGGGGATTTTTCCATATTCCACAATTTTCCATTTCTCTCTAACATCAATTAACATAATACTTTTAGAACTCATTAGGTTTTTAAGTTCCTTGTAGGTGACATCCTTAGAAACAGTACATAAGTTATGGCAGCTTCCCTTTATTGACTTCAAATTGAAATGGGCAGTTTCCAGAGATCCCAGCAGGCCCCTGCACGCACACAGGAGCACCCGCACGTGTGCATCATCCCCGGCCCTGCCAGTGCCTGCTCTTTGCTGAGATTTAAAAGCATGAGCACATCGAGTTCTGGGAGCAAGTACCCCTGCCTTGGTTTCAGCTGGATGGTGTTCAGAGGCTCCAACAGGAATGATGAGTGCGCTCTTCTCTGACGCTATGAGGAAGCAAAGTCCACTGGCCACACAAGCCCAGGGTGGAGTGAGATCATTTATTGATCCACTGCTGGGGCAATATTTAAACACAGCACACAAACCCAATCTATGACTTCAAGGATGTTCCCTGTCATTGATTTTTCACCTCTGCAGTGGCTCATTCACCCTGGCTCTTGTGCTGTAGATAAATGAATGAGAAAAGTGGATGTTGTTTGTGCCTATTCCCATGGAGCCAACAGTCCAGCCGTAGAGAGCAGTTTTCTGTCACTGCAACAAAACACCTAAAATAATCAACTTATGAAGGAGGAAGGCTTTTTTTCACTTATAAAGAACAAGGAAAGTATAATCTCCACAACAAACTATTAGATGACAAGTATCTCTCTGGCCTTGTCTAGCCAACACACCAGTGCTGTGACATGGTAGATCTTTTTCCTAATTAGTCAGGTCAGTCCAGCTGAGAGAAAGATCAGAATCCAGCTAGGTTGGAGGCTAGGGACAGGAGAGGGATTGAGAGCATGATTTGTGATGTCAGACTGCCCTGGCACCAGTCACATCCCTGCTCCGTAGCAATGGCAGGTACTTGGGCAAGTAACTGAGCACATCAGAATCTGGCTCCTCAGCTGCAGAACTTGGCATAGTGCCTACCTTATGTGACTGCTGTTAGTCTTCAATGCGCAGGACTGGACATGTAGGAAATACGTTAGCAGCAAGCTTAGCAGGAGTTCTCGGCTAGAGACTGTCTATTTAAGGCAAAGCCCTTGATGAACAACACCATGACGAGCAGCACGGAGGGTCTGGCACCTGTGGCAGGAATATGGTGGCATCACTCAGAAAGTGAGGCTGACTCTGGCAGAAAGGTAATCACGTCACTGGGGCGGTGCCTGAGATTCTGGAGCAGGTCCTAGACCCTCGTCTGCATTTCTGGAAGCAGTCAGTTTGGGTTTGGAGGAGAACTGGAGAGGGCCAATGGTGTTAAGGGCGGACAGGCTGGTGTTGAAGTCGGAAAGTTTCCCTAAATTTCTCTCTTATCTTGAGGCAGGACAAATTCAGGTTGGGATCATAATCACCTCTAAACCCCAAACAGCAGCTCTTGAGTGTGCTGTTCAGAGGAAGGCAGGACCAGATGCTTTTCTGTCTTCACTTTTGCTGGGTGCATAAGAATTGAGGATGCCTTTCCTATGCATGTCTGTGGGAGAGTTTAAGTTCATGGTTTGGGTTTTAAAACTGCAATTTGAGGCCATTAGAGAGAGATTGGGCTACTGACATACATGAGAAAGCAGTACATTATCCCATTTCCTTCCTGTAAAGACCTGTAAAAGCTAGTGTGATTTTTGCAGAATGAGGCTGTTACTGCCAGTAATTGGTGAGTGCTGCACTGGAAGCTTTGAAATCAACCAGACCAGGTCAAAGAGGCTTCGTGCTGGCTCTTGGATGGAAATTAATTTGCCTTAGCATTCGCAGTGGTCAGATGGAGAAGCACTCAACCCCCATTTCATAGATGAGGAAGCTGAGGCTTGTGGGTTTACAAAGCTGGTTCAAGGCAAAAGGGCAGGAGATGGTGGGGCCAGGACTTTGCCAACTCACAGTCGCTGGTAGAGAAGCTTCAGGAAGGAACTGGCTCCTCGGAACAGAGCATAGCAGGCCTGGAGTTCCAAACCCCCTTTTTGCCTCTGCCAGCCATGCTGTGGTCCAAGACATGGTTATTGCTCATGCAAGCCTCAGTTTCTTCACAAAAGGAACCCTGTCTCACAGGGCAGTGGGAAAACTTATGACAGAAAAACGACAGTATGCCCAGAGCTTGGCTTAACCAAGGGGGCAGAAAGTCAGGCCCTGCAGGGATTTTTATTCCTTCCCTTCACCTTGGATGCAAGAAGCTTTCAGTCCGCTCAGCAGCAAGGCTCACAGAGCGCAGATCTGCTTCCCAAGCCCAGTGAGGCTGCTGCAGCCCAGCTCGGCCCTTTAGCACTGATGGAGATGGAAATAGATGTGCCTGCCGCAGGGACCCACAGCACCTTCCAATCCGTCCCCCAGACTTTGGCCTTTGAATCATTCAGCTTCCTCATCAGGAAGTGGACATAACGAAGTGGCCCATCCCTTGCGGAAACTCTGAGAATAATTAACCTAATTATTTAGAGTGCTTTGAACTCTTTGGGGTTAAGGTTTATCATGATGATCATCATCATTTGGATGTGGATATAATTACCACACCCTATATTTTGCCCAGAAACCATGCCTTTAAAAACCATTAGTAGTAATTTTACTAATTAGATATCCCCATCCCTGTGGGCACATGGCCAGGAGATTTAAAGTCAGCCCAGGAGCCTCCTGGGATACAGGCTGGCAGCCCTGATATCCGAGTCTCTGAGTATCCCAGCCTGACCAGAGACGAACGTATCCGGAAGGTCCTTGGCTCTGTGAGTAGCACCGTGACAGACTCCAAAATCCAAGAGAGATCCCTTCACACATAGCTCTGCCTGAGCTGTCAACAGCAAGGTGTGGCAGCATTCTCAGGGGGTCCACTGGTCCCCTCCTCCCTGACTCACGACCACCTGCCACTTACCTCTTCCCAAGTGCTCGCAAGGCCCCACATCTACTTTTGAGAGAGCATGTATTTATCCAGTGTTGTCTGTGTCCTAGGATCTGTGGAAGATAAGAAGGACAATAGATGTCCTCCTCACCTGTCCTTGAGAGACTTATGCCTGAGGTCACAGAGGGGTTGACAGCAGACTCTTTGGAGTGGGGATGGGATCAGTGATAGAGGGGGAAGGGGAAGCTGCAGAAACAACAATGTAGATTTGAGGGACCACCAAGGGCCACTTCATCTGTTTCAGGAACACTGTAGCTCTATAAGGCCTGGCTTTGGAGCCCTCAAATTTAGTCTCAGCCCTGAATAGATTTCTGTGTGACTCTTGTCTGTAGGTGTTCAGTGCAAAAAGGCAAGAGATCCCACTGGGGAGAGAGCTAAGATTGCGTGTGTGCACACACACATGTCCTGTGGGATGAGCCATTTACAGAGTCCAGGCATCCATGACTGGCCTTTGGTTGTCTGTGCCTTGAATGGAAGAGCTTATGTGCAAGGTGCTTTCTGCTGAGTGCATACTGTGGGTGCCCAGAAAGACCTCATGTTATGAAGTGTGACTCTGGGGTCTGGCATGACGCAGTCTTCCCACTGCTACACCACTTCTGCTCTGGGCCCTCTTTCTTTTGTTGTTTTTCTTTTCCTTCCTTCCTTCCTTCCTTCCTTCCTTCCTTCCTTCCTTCCTTTCTTCCTTCCTTCCTTTTTTTTTCTTTCTTTTTTGGCTCTTCTTGGTAGTGCTGGTCTTCTGAACTCTATGTTCTCTAAAGTCTCCAGAGATTCAATATGCATACCTATGTAACAGATGTCCTGAGAACCCACAGGGCCCAACACCCTCACCCTCACCCTCACCTCCACTGGAGTGGGAAAAGGTGGGTAAGCCTGGCCAGCAGGTGGCTCGGAGCAGTCTCCACTGTCCTGAGGGTTCAACTGCATCCCAGCCCTTTGTTAACTGAGCACTGACACTTCTCTAGAGAGATGCTGCCTCTGGGAATTCAGTAACTTATTTTAGGCAACAAGGAGTTCCAGACACTGATCTTCTCTTTGTAACTGATCACATGTTGAGCTGTCCCACTAATGTCTGTCTTATGCCAGGCCGACCTTGTCTGCAGCCCCTGAGCAATTTGGAACTGAGACAGTGACTTGAGGTCATCCATGGCACAGCCTCCTTAGAGAGGTGTGGCCTTTCCTAGCAAGGCTTTGAATGACTAAGAAATCTCAGAGCCAGGTGGTGGAAGAATAGTCAGGTTCAAAACAACCATGAATTCCTGGGCTTGATGCTGTCACTGCTAGTGTCACCAGTGTGGCAACTTGGGAGAACCAGTGGGCCCATTCCAGTATGACCTACTTTGGGATCATTGGCTGATGCCAGGGTTCTCCAGACACAGCTTTGCACTGATGTACCTTATTATCCTGTTTGGATCTCCTTTAAATGAAGACAATCCGCACCAACATGGTGCTGCCATTGTGGCCCATTCTGTTTACTCCTGGCTCTCTTAGGAAGGGAAAGGCTAGAAACTGCATCCTAATGGCCCAATTAGGCCTAATGCTGCGTAGTGTTGACTGTTTAGTTACCAACATATTGTGTACAGAACTAATTGTGGTGAAAGCAAATGAATGGCCAGGAAACAAACAGGCTACTAGAAAATAATTACTTGGAGTGTTTCTCTTTAGTACCTGCGCAGCAGATTTCATTATAGTCAACAGCCTCTAAGCTGCTTGAAATAGTGGTATTTGTCATTTTCATAGAAACTTGATAATGACATTAATTTATCTTAATGGCTTGTTCTATTGTTATAAATAGTAAAATTAGCTTAAATTGTCTTGCTTTTGCTGGTTTTGGATGGCTGCAGAGGGCCCTGCAGCAGCCGATGAGTAGATAATTTGGTGTGCTTGACAGATTTCCAATAATTTGTTATGTGGAACATGAGTAATGCTAGTACCATTAATGTTCATTTTCCTCTAAATTCATTACTGCCCTTTTCCCTTTTATCTTTTTTAATGTCTGGGCCATTTTTCTATATTTCAAGAGGAGCCACAGAGCCTATTCATATTCCACCAGCTATTAACATTCTGCACATAGTGAACATCCTGTAGAAAAACAAGTCTTTATGAAATGAGGAGCCTGGTCGCTTGTATCGGACAGAAAAGCAGGCGAAATGGGGGCCTTACCAGTATCAAGATTAGGGTATAATTAAGTCAAATGCAATTGTAAAGAAATTTAAATGTTTTCATTTATGGCAAAGGTAAAACACACTCAACAGTGAATCTAAGAAGCCGCAAATTCATCACCAACACTAATTCCTCCCCTTTCCTATCACTCCCAAGTCAACGTCACACAGCATTTCATCAAGTTTATTCTTCAGTGTTCTCTATACATTTGATTCTAATTAATCACTAAAAATGTTATGATTGATTTTATTTCTGTAAGCAGATATGTGGACATAACACCTGAATCAATAGAAAGCCTGTTTTTCCTTCGGCAGGGGTTGGTGGAGGGAGCCTAGAATTTAGAATATTTGCTTTTAGTTCTAAATCTTTATCTTTCTTTCATCAGGGACTGGGTTAGACCACAAAATCAGTTGCTTCAAGTTTTTTTTTTTTTTTTTTTTTGCATTTTCTAAGCATATCTCTCCTATTTCTTTCTTGTTGTGATAGGAGCGCTAGGCTACCAAATAATAAAAAGTCTGATTAGAGCTTTTTATCATTTTTACAGTGCATATGTTCGGGGTTTACTACCTTAAAAAAACTATACAATATTTATCCTGTAAAAGAAATGACCATTACCGTTAAAAAACAGTTCTTGCTGCACGCAGTATGTCACACCTGTAATCCCAGTACTTGGGGCTAAGGCAGGAGTACTGCCAAGAGTTTGAGGCCAGCCTGAGCTATATGGGGGGGAGGGGTAAGGCCAGTGTAGGCTGTGTAGTAGGATGGTGTTTGACGAAACCAAATAAATAAATAAATAAATACACAAACCAGTTTCTTAAATGGAATGTGGTGGTGCATGTTTATAAGCCTAGCACTCTGGGAGGCTGAAGCAGGTGGATGGCAAGTTCAAATCTATCCTGAATAACAGGGACATACACATACCTCAGAGTAAAGGCCTTGGCCTCAGTCCCTAATACCTCCCCGCCACACACACTTCTTTTTTTTTCTGTTTACAGTTTAGGCAGAATGATGTTGAAAACTCAGTTCTTACAGAACCAATTATTGAACAAAGTCCTTTCTCACTAAAACTAAGGTTAAATGTACCAATGCCCAAAGGGGGAAATGAAAAACTGCAAGCACATTTAATGAGAAATAGGCTATTATATTATAAACTGCATCTTCTTAAAAAGTGAACTTCAAGAAGAAAGACTGATTTTCTACGATACTTTGTTCTTTAGATAAGGAAAGGTCTCCCTTTTAGAATGATGTGAACTCTTCCTAGTGTTATGTTTCCTAAGAGAGAAAGATACATTGATTATTTAAAAAGTAGAATCTAGACACTTGGTTAAATGAAAAAAATCCCCGGATAATGACTTTCATACTGAAATAGAAAAATCAACATTTGAAAAACTTTTCCTTTTCATGAGATGAAGTTATTTCTTTTTTCCAAAGACACAAACAGATTTTAAAAGCATCTCATTCAATAAAATCACCCAAATGTACTCCTGAGTGTTTGCCTGGGCTCTTCAAGCTCAGGGAGGGATGAAAGATAATGTACTAATAAGGTAATGTATCAGAGGGGCAATTCATAAAATATTTATCTTAAAGCATAAAATGTGTCTGTCTGCCTTGTTCATTTATAAAATAACAGTTCAGGAGAATTAGGTAGCTGCTAAATCCTTTAGTCTGTGTAGCTGGCTTCACCCAGAGTCCATTAGACTCCGTTATGTATCTGCTAAGGAAGCTGCAGCCTGTGAGGGGTGCATAATGGATCATGAAAGATAAATGGAATTAGGCAATTGAATAATTAGAGTAGTGCCCACCAGAGCTACTCTAGGTAAAGGGCTGCCGGGATTTCCATTAGAAAACTCCATCTCCACGGTTAGAAATCCATCTGTGAAAATTTGGCTGGGGTTGAAAGTTAGGGCCAGGTGGGGAGCTGAGGGGAAGGACTCTCCCCAGGAGGCACCTTGCTATGCAATGGCCAGTGTTAGGTGACCTAAAGACCATGATTCAGAGGGACTTAAATCTCCTTCCTTCACCAACTAATTCTTAACACCAAGTCTCCTAAGTACCAAAGCTCTGTTTTGATAGAATCAAACATTTTCTGAGGTAGGAAATGTCTGACCTGCTCTTCTGTTCTCAGACCTAGGGCACTGAGTGATGATTTAGGGGCAGGCTGCGATGTGTATGTTGGGCATGAGATTACACAACTGTGCTCAGCCACCCTTTAAAGGCCACTGTGCCTGGCACAGAACAACTGCTCAACTTATCTGTCTGATGAATAAACAAATCACTATGACTTTTATTGAAATCAGTGAGAAGCAAGAGTGAGCAAATTGCAAATATAGGTAACCTTGGGACTGGCAGGCAAGGTTAGAAGAGGAACAGGTGCCCCTTTGTGCAAGTGTGTTCTGATTAAAGAATTGTTTCCAGACAGTTTTTAACAACCTGACAGCGGCATCCTCCCCTGCCAGTATTTACTGAGCAGCTGCAATGTGCCAAGCTGTGCTAAGGGCTGGAAACACAAAGAAGAAACGGGATCCTGCCTCATGAACTTTGTTCCCGAGAGAAAGGCTGAATAGAAGACACTGCTCTTGCAAGCGAGCATCAGGGAGGAGCCCTGAGGGCCACTCGCTCAAGTCCCAGCACAGAAGGCTAAAGATCCTATAGTTTGAAATTCTAAGGCAGCTGCAGGAAACAACTTTCTACCCTGGACCAAGAGCCACTTTGCTCTTCTTCCTCTTTTCGGTTGCGTTTGGCACACCAGATGATCGCTAGTGCTACCCACATGGGGGGTGAGTCTTCCCCACCCAGTCCACTGGCCTACCTGCCAATCTTCTCCAGACACACCAACTTGGTGTGCTGAACACCAAGGTGAACACAGGAATCCATCAGTGTAGTCGATACTCCAGATTAACCAAATCATTTCATTAACAGCTTTGTCCATCGTGTTCCTAACAGGCTCAACACTCCTAAGGTCACGCATGCTGAGGGGATGACGCATTATCTCCCTCCTCACTCTTGCCACTTCTCCTGGGCCCGCCTCCCCGCCTTGCTTCCACCACCTTAGGGTCAAACACTTCACAAATCTTCATGACACCCCTGATCCGTCTATTTCTCCAGCTCCTATATATCAGCTTTAAAGTGTGCTTGACCAGATCCTAAAAAAATAATTTCATAAAAAACAACCTTCCAAGATGGAGGCAGTGCTTTACACCAGTAATTTTAGCACTCCACAAAGTTGAGGCCCAAGGATCTCAAGTTTGACCCCAGTCTGGACAATTCAGAAACTCAGTAAAACTCCTCTACCAAAAAATTAAAAATTTTTTGAGAATGTACTGCCTTAATCTTGTTGTCTCCCAAGAGCATTGCTTTTGCTGTGAGAAGCCAGGAATTCTGTCCTCACCTCATTCCTCCACTTCGTGTCACCCTATAATTGGAGCAGCAGTCCAGGGTGACTGAGTCAGCAGGATCGAAAGTTCCAGACCAACACGAGCAATTTAGTGACTTAGGGAAACCTTCTCTTAAAATAAAAATAAAAAGAATTAGGGATATAGCTCAGTGTGAAGGCCTTAGGCTCAATCTCCAATATAACAAGTAAACAGAAATCAAAATTTAAATATTTTAAAACAGAAAAAGAAGGAATTTATAATTTTTTTTCAGTAGATCTTAAAATTAACACACTGGTTTCAAAACTCTTGTGAACATTATTTCTCTATTCAGTGTTTTCTGTTTATCCCTTGTGGATTAGGCAAGGATTGTTTTCATGGACTATTATTACAGCACCTCACTTTGGGAGTCTACCAATTATCTCGAATAGTTTTCTGTTTGGTGAGAGGCACAGCAAATCCTAAAGTGAAGAATATGGGCTTTGGCAGATGCAAGCCAAACTGTAAATAAAAGGTCTCCCTTAGATCTCAGGCTTCTCACCAAAGAGGACACGGGTGTTAACAGCTGCAGAGGGCTTGTGCTGGAGCTATAGAACTGCTTTATTAAGAATCATATAACTTTTCAGATCTTCCATCTGTGGTGGAACTGCTGACAGGATGCAGATTTTCATGAAAACTTTCAAGGGAAAAACTATCAGCCTCAAGGTTAAACCCTCGGACACTATAGAAAATGTAAAGGCCAAGTTCCAGGATAAGGAATGAACTCCTCCTGATCAGCAAAGGCTGATCTTTGCTGGTAAGCAACTGGAAGATGGACATGCCTTGTCTGATTACAGCATTCAAAAGGAGTTTACCCTTCATCTGGCATTGAGACTCCATGGTGGTGCTAAGAAAAGGAAGAAGTCTTACACCACTCCCAAGAAGAATAAGCATAAGAGAAAGAAGGTTAAGTTGGCTGTCCTGAAATTCTATAAGGTGGATAAAAATGGCAAAATTAGTCATCTTCATCGAGAATGCCCTTCAGATGAATGCGGTGCCAGAATTTTTATGGCCAGCCACTTTGACAGATATTATTGTGGCAAGTGTTGTCTGACTTACTGCTTCAACAAACCAGAAGACAAGTAATCATGAGTTAATAAAAAACTTCAGCTAAAACAACAACAAAAAAGAATCATATAGACAGCTGAAAAGAACAAAAAGAAGAATTGTGCAGAGGTGCTTGAATATCCACATATGTAACATTATTTACAGTAGGAAAAAGTTAGGAGCAACCCAAGTGTCAACCCAAGTGTGACAGGGTAAACAAGTGCAATCTATACACACAATGGTGGTAGTTTAGCTTTAGAAAAGAAGATATATCTGACTACACAATATGCTACATCATGGGTGATCTTTGAGGGTTTCATGCTAAGTGAAAGAAGGTAGTCATGGTGGCTGGAGAGATAGCTCAGTAGCTTAAGCATCTGGATGGCAAACAGGTCCTGAGTTCAATCCCAAGAGAGAGAGAGAGAGAGAGAGAGAGAGAGAGAGAGAGAGAGAGGAACAAATATTATGTGTTTCTGCTTTATATATAAAGTCAGCTTCCCAAAACAAATATCCGAGATGATCAACTTACAAAGAGAAAAGGTTGACTTTGGCTCACACTTTTGGAGGTTCTGGTCTGTGAGTAGTTGGCCCTAGGTGGCTTGGGGCCTAAGATGACAGGCACAGCATGGTGAGAACATATGGTAGAGCAAGTCACTTGCTTCAGGACCAGAAAGCAAAAAAGAGGAAGAGGTGGAGATCCCACAGGTCTTTCTGAGGACGAGCCCACAACAACCAAAGACCTCCTGCTAGACCTGCCTCTGCACATTTTCACCACCACCTACTTGTCCCAGGCCTGAGACCAACTCCTCACTGCCTGGATCTTGGAGGTCACTCAAGATCCAAACTATGAAGTAGGTAGAGGAGTTGAAGTCATAGAGATGGAAAGGATAACTGTGGCAGTGAGGGTCTACAAGGAGGAGAAAGGAGAATTATTTTTTAACAAGCATGGTGTCTCAGTTTGGCAGATGAGAAGATTCTGGGGTGTGTAACAGCCGTGGCTGCACAGCAATGAGACCGTACTGTACTTAGTACTGCCTACTGTGCATTTAAAAAGAAAAAAATGTCTATGTCAATAGGTAAGAAGGTAAATTTTATTTTGTTTATATTTTATCACAGTTAAAAGAGGCTGGGGATTTGACACAGTGGTAGAATGCTTGTCTAGCAAACTGGAAGCCCTGGATTTGGTCCTTGGCACCAAAAGTAAAGAACAACAACAAAAAACAAATAAATCCCCCCTAAAAAACAACCAAAAATACAGTAAAATCAAAAGAGTCAAAAGCAAATAATAATTTAAATCATAGATATAGATATAGATGTAAATTGGAGTTGGCGTTCTGAAAGCGGATCCTTAGCAGATGGAAATAATCAGTGCAATAAAACATGCCATGCATCTACAAACTGCAGTGCTCACAAGCACTAACAAAAGCTTAATTACATACATTTCATGCCTCCCAAAGTGTAATAAAGAGAACCGTATTTACTTCTTTCCTAAGTTACTAAGTCAGGAGACCAAGAGATGGACAGAATGGGCAAAGAGAGGACAGGAAGGGGAAGT
>PVKN010019520.1:0-16324 GCA_004027915.1 Capromys pilorides | reverse complement strand
TGATTCATGATCCACTAGGATTATGCGTTTTAGTATGGATGGGATTACGGGTCTGAGTCCTTCTGGAATTATGGGTGTGGCCTAAGGTGGATAGGCTGAGGCAGAGAGCCTGAATGTAATAAAATGAGAGACAGACTGACACTGTTGCTCTCTGTGCCCTGGTTGGTCGGTTGCCTCTGTTGCGATTGTTGCTGTCCTATTGCCATAAACTGGATGCTCTCTGCCCTGTTCCACTCAGCCTTGGGCCAGCCGAATATGGACTGAAACCTCCAGCAACTCTGAGCTGAATAAACCTTTCCTTCCTTCATTTTGGGTGTCAGGTATTTGTTCCAGCAATGAGTAAAAGTATCTAAGATACCTGCCCTTCCAGACGTGCAAGTGTCTGGGTGGACCTCCCTGAAGTGCCCTAGGAGCAGGTAGGCTACATAGGCTGTGCTGTCCCCAGGAAGGGGAGGCTCTGCAGTCTCACCTTGGAGGTGGTCATGTTAGGACCAGGCATCCTTTCTAGATAGCAAGGCCACAGTCAGGCCACCTCCTGCCTATGAGCTGCATGGGGAGGGGCTCTGCATTCCTCAGCTGTTTTGTTTCTACTTCACTACTGCTCAAGGCTTTTGTGTGTGGGAAAATCATTGCCTTTCAGTTTGTAAGTCATTAGATCCTAAAAAGCCACCCAGAGCAAACAGGGAAGACTGAAAATCACCACAAAGTGGGTTCAGTTTTAGCTTCATGCTGTGATTGGTCTTTAAGTCTTGTGCAACAGGATGTGTGGTGCACACATCGCTATGGGAAGGGGTCTTGCGTCTCTCTGCCCTGTTCATAATCTTGCCTGGCATGTAAGCATGGCTGGCAGCCATCTTGGACCTCAAGGTAGAAAGTGCAGTCTGCAGGTGGCAGCAGATAATGCTGCACAGAGCTGGGGCCTTGCTGGTCACAGAGAACACAGGGAACCTGCACAATGGAGGGACACTTGTACTTAGGATGGTCCCTGTCACGACAGTGGAACTGAATTCTGGTCTAGAGCCAGCCACCCAAGGGAAGGCAGGGACAGGCAGCACATGAGGGAGGCTGCACTCCTAACTTGAGGGAGGGTCAGATGGGCAGGGCATTCTCCTCCTCAGAAGGCAATGTTAGGAAAAAAAATAAAAATAAATAAGTAAGAAAACATTTACATTCATAGGAAAAAAAGGTCAACAGACAAGAATAGTGTTGCATAGCTCGAGTGTTTTTATATTGATTAAATTGTTTTTTCAGTAGTCACTGACAGAACAGGTCAGAATGAAAAACATTCCAAATTTACAGAAAAGTATTGCTGATCAATTAAGATACTTTTCACAACAACATGGCTTAACACAATCCTTTGGTTGCTCCAAACAGTGCATGAGCTCATCAGGTGGCGGGCTCAGCCTGGCCCCTGACTGTTGTTCCCCAGGCTAATGTCATCACAGAGGCGTTGCTGTCTTTGCATCCAACAGTGCCAAGGCCTGAGGGACAACTGGGACAACCTTGCAGGGAAGAGCCACAGAAGCGAGATGCATCTGTCTCTGGCCGCTGTGCCGATGTGATGAAGGGTCAATTCTGTTTCTCCGGAGTATCTGATCCCCAGAACGGCAGGCCTTGAGCTTACCTCCTTCTGTATAATCACCCCCTTTTCCATATGAGAAAAATGAGGGCGACGGATCTTGCCAAGTCCAGAGATGGCCAAGTCCTGCATCTTACAAGGGCCCTCTTCGTTGCTTACTGCTGCCCTAAATAATAATGTCTGAGGGACAAAAACAGGCTAACCAACAAGAGAGCAGCAATAGCATCACCACTCATCTCAGAGCATACTTAAGTATGAATTATCATGGCAAGAAAGGAAAGACAGGCACCAGTGTGGGATTCAACTACCCCATCTCCTTAGCCCAACCAAACTGAGCTGAATCTTTTTCTAAGTCAAACCAGGGAGTGCAGGTTCTAGAGCGACACCAGCAGGGCCCTCTTCTCCCAATTAGGTCTGTACATCAGGGTGTTTAGTGAGATCTCTTGAAAGCACCAGAAATGGCTTCTCCATTCACATCACACCAAGTTTCCCAGGCAAAATATTTGCCCTGACTCTGCAGTGGATGAAAGAAGAATTTCTTAAGAACTGCAGACATTTGTAAGGGGGCTATGGATTTTTAATGGTGATACATACAGTGTCTACTTGGATATTTTACTCCTGTAGATAATTCTCTTGCCTTGTTCTTCCCAGGATTTCATGGATTTTCTTTGTGGTACCATCTGTAGAGTCTGAATCGCTGGCATGCACAGCAGCGGAAAACGCTGGCTCAACCCAAATTTGGCAAAGTTCGGCTGAACCTTCGACAAGCTTTTTTGAAATTATGTAACCATAATGACAGCATTTCTGCAGCCATATTAAACAATTTGTTTAAAAAATAATAAAACACCATCTTAACAGACATTTACACTTCTCAAGCTTTTACACATAGGGTGGTGATATATTTTGACTGAGTGGCTAAATTTGCTAAACATCGGAATGGCATTGAAATTTATGCCAGCACCCTTTTCTTCTTGTCCTTTGCTGAGAGCACTTGGTTCTGGGTCCCGATTATATAAAGGTGCTACTCTAACACTCTTCATGCTTCTGCTCCGTCCTTCTAGAAGAACATTTTTCTCTGATGAAACCTTACTGGACTCTACTTCTGCTTGATGTGTTTTGGGGCTGATCATGGAGAAATCAGCTTTTCTAAGGAACCTATCCAAACACAGTGTCAGTTTACACTCCAACTGAAGAAAAGCCACATGCATAGCATGACCTTACTCCGTTTCCGTGTTCAACTTGACTAGCTACGGACTGTTTTTCTTATTTGATAGGTAAAGGAAATGGAGGCACAGGTCCTAGGTGCCTCACTCAGGCGAGAGCTAGTTAGCACTGAGTGGGAACAGGAACTCAGTCTCCTGGGCCTCAGTGCTCGACTTTCAATTTTTTTGCCATACAGCGGTTCCACACTGGACACAGCCTCCCTCTACACTGGCCACTTAGCAGTAAAATACATGCAGGGCAAAGACAGCAAGTGTGCAAGTAGATTCGCTGGATCTGCACATAGAGAACCTTCAGAAATCTGGCCCTTTCTGGAGGTTCTTATCATTCTTGCAATCAGGAAATGATTTTTAACTGGTCCAGAATTTCCTAATATTAAAAGGGCTTCATCTATGCAGGCTGTGAAAGTGTTCAATGTATACCATTAACAAACTGGCTGAGCTTCCTTTTCTGGATACACAAAAACTGCTATTTAAAAATACCACATTAAAATGTTTATGCAATTTATTTTCCTTAAACAATACTTTTCTACAATCTTGTCACAAATTTTTTAAAAAATTTAACATAGTATTCACAAAAGCAGAATTCTTTAGGACAATCAAAATCCTGGGATGCTTCGAATAAATTAACATCGAATTGTGTTTCTATTCAGACAGTTTGATTCTCTCCTCTGAAATGAAATGGAGACCATTGTAACTGAGGATGAATACACACATTTGTTCTTCTGTACAGAGACTCATTTCTTATATAAACTCAACAGTAATTTGAGTCAAGTTAGGAATCTTGAGAAACATTCACCATGGAGGGGCACACACACGCACACGCACGCGCACACACGTACACACCTGCAGGGAACCCTTGAGAAGAAGGGTTTCCCACGTCACTTACTAGCAGGTCTTTTCTCAGAAGGGCCAAAGATTCTGAATGCTATCATCCCCTCCCTCTTGGGAAAATCCTCCTGTCTCGAGTGTGATAGCGTGAAGTAGCAGCAATCCACGTAGTAGATTCAGTAGTTGGGGATCCAGTCCTGGAGTCTGACTATTCGGTAAGAGGCAAGCGGAGGCAAGGGACACACCTGCTTCTGGAGCTAAGACAGGGCATCGCCCAGAGTCCCGGCTGGAGCTGGCCTGGATAAACATTGTTTGCTGGGCTGCTAGGGTGTGGACAGAGGGGCAAAGCTGAGGAGAAGGAGCTGCTCTGGACGCAGCCTAAAGAACCAAGTACTGACAGGGCAGGCTAGAGATGCAGGGGGAAGGGGACAGCAGAGGCACTGCTTGTCCTTCAGCCTGATTCCTGGTGCCCTGTGTTGGTGACAGGGAAATGGGTGACTGAGTTGCTCCACTGGAGAGCACAGGACACTCAGCCCTCAGCACCCTGCACAAATTACAATACCTGAGCAGCCTCACACACATGTTACCTGGCTTCTGGGAAGTGTGCAGTGCTGCAGGCAAACCCTTCCAGGTGCCCAAAGATGGCTGACACGGGGACGGTTATGTGTAGGAAGGCGGTGGGACAGGTCCCACATGAAATCCCCTTGTGCTTCTTTCCCTGGGCTTAAAGGAAGCCATAGTTGCATGCGTATCTAGACCTATGTACACAATACCTTTTCTACAGAAACTTAAAGTGCTGGGTTCAAACATGCTCATTCCCTTCCCATGGCTCCCAGTTCCTCCTGTGGCCTCCAGAGGAGGGCATGTCTCCCTCTCTTGAGAAGGGCACCCTTGGGGACAAGGAATGAATGCTTCACAGTTGTCCTAACTGGTATCCAGCATCTGGACTATGCCTTCTTCAAACACACGAAGAATTGCTTCACATACAAACTTGTACTGGCTCTGGAAAAGGAGAGACAACTGTCAAGTCCACGGGCTTTAGGAACACCATCTCATGGCACACGTAAGTCTTCCCATTGTCCCTAGCTGTTCCCTGAATGCCAACTCTAGCACGCATGCCAGGGAAGAGTGGAGGCCAAGCATCTATGAACCTGTGGCCTCCTAACTCCCACATGGGATGACAAGACAGACAGACGTGGGGAGAGAGTGATGGAAATTGGGTGGGAGAGGAGTGGCCATCTGGGTAAGATGCGGAAGGAGCAAAGGTCCTGGAAGTATGGCTCCTCTCGTAAGTATAAGTACAGAAGCTCTGATGGATACTGTCCATTCTGAGAAGTGCAGGCAGAGTCCCCCAGTGCTGTCCGGGAACACCCAGGCCTGTGTGTGAGGTGAAGGAATGGGCTGGGTCGGGCTGTGGGGCACCATGTTGGTGGGCAAGGTGTCTGTGCCTTGTCTTAACAAGGGGAACCACTAAAAGGTGCTCTGCAGGATACATTATTTATAAACACAGTCATCTCGGGAGCCATGGGCATCTGGCTCCAGGGTCACCTGCAGATACCCACACCCACAGCCTCTCCATGTCTCTTTCATGTTTTCCTGTATGTCTGAAATTACCTGTGGACACTTATAAAACCAACATGATAGTTATTATTTCATACTGTATAGGGAATAAGGACAGGAAAACAGTCTGAACATGTTCTGCAAGACATATAAGGTTTTCCAACACAGTGGTACTTAAGTTTAAGAGCTTAATTTGTGATTCAGGGGAAGATGGCTGTTTTGTGTGCTATGGAGAAGGTGGCTGTGATCTATTTGTCACCTAACACAGAGTTTGAGTTGAACGGCTTGCACACAGAGGCGCTTGTGAACCAAGGTGCCACTGTCCGTTCTACCCAGAGGCGGGGGGCTGACTGCATTGACTACAGACACCCAAGAAGCGTACCTACAAGCATGAACAAGGGTAGAAACAAGAGCATTTAGATGAAATTTCTCCAGCTAGGAATAGCTGCAAGGAGATGGACTTTTTCTTTTTAAACATGGATGAGGTTTTCATACCACAAAATGGGAGAAAGAATGGCCTTAAATATAGAAGGCGGTTTCTCCTCTTAACCACATTTCCTGGATATGAATATGAAACTACAAGGATTCACAGTCTAGTAGGGAAATCTTGTAAACGCTGTCCACAAGCCTGTGAGGACAGAGCCGCCTCAGACACTGAGCTCCTCTTCCCCTGCCAACTCCTCTGCATCAACTTTAGCATTGATTGTACCCCAGAGGCTACCCCTCCAGGAAGTCTTCTTGACCTTTCAAAGCCTGCTTGAGACACTTGGAGGGTGTCGTCAGACACCCCTCAACTTGCCCTACGGTTGCTGAGATTTGTAACAGACTAATTCAGGTCACTAGATATGCTCTTGGGTCTTTTCTACCTGCATAGAATGAATGAATGTGGATGCTCTCCCCTATTTTGAAGATCAGGAAACTGAGGCTTGGAGAGAGGTTAACAGATTATCCAAAAGTCCCCTGACACATAGAAGAGCCTCAATCATGCTCTTACTATATCACACTGAGGCTTTGGAAATTCTGGGCAAACCCCAAGATTGCCCTTCAGTTCCCTTGTGGTGCCAAGTATCTAGGGACAGGGCAGGTAGGAAAGAACCTATGCAGACGGACAAAGGTCAGGGCAGATATCATGGGCAACAAAACTCAGGCACCAGAAGGGTGTGGACTCTGAGTTGTGAGTCACCTGACAAGCTCTGAGACCTAGGACAAGGGACTCAGTCTCTGGACCTATACCGTCTTCTCCCCTGGAGCCTGGCTTAGTGCAAGCCCTCGGAAAGTACAGACCACTGCTACCATTTTAGTTACTGGTTTTCTACTCACTGATGTCTGTACCATCATGGCGCGCTGGTCTCGCATTTTTCGGACAATATCCAATGGACAAATGGGCAGATTTCTCTCAATTAAGCACATGGCTGTTTCCATAGTGACCAAGACACCAGTTCGACCTATTCCAGCGCTGCAAAGGGGAAAGAAGCACAGTCTTGGGATCTTCCCAGGCAGCAATTCTGCAGTGCCCAGCTGGGCCTCTCACCAGTGGCCACATGTTATGGTTTGTATCTAGTTGTTCCCCCAAAGGCTCATGCAATCATAGGGCGGGGACTTCTAGAGTTTGAGACTAACTCATGATCTCTAGGATTATGTGTCTTAGTACTGCTGGGATTATGAGTGTGGTCTGAGGTGGATATCCTAAGGCAGAGAGCCTGAAGGTAATATAAAAGACACAGAAAAACAGACTCTCTATTGTTCTCTGCTCTCCTGGTTAGTCAGTTGGCTCTGTCATCAGTTTGTTGCTGTCCCGCTGCCATGAATTGCTGCTCTCTGACATATGCCACTCTGCTTTGGAGCAGCTGAGTATGGCCTGAAACCTCCATTAACTGTGAGCTACATAAACCTTTCCTTCTTTCATTTTGGGTGTTGGGTATTTGTCTCAGCAATGAGAGAAGAGTAACTAAGACACCACAGTTACTCAGAAGGAGCCCTAGTCTTCAAGGATATAAAGCACAGTCAGATGCAGCAACACAGGCCTGGGGCCCCAGCCCTCTATGAAGCTAAGACTGGAGGACTACAGGTTTGAGCCCAGCCTATCTCAAACACTGTCTCAAACAGTGTGAAAGCCCTGGGTTCATTCTCCAGGACAACAGAAACAAAACAAGATGCAACAACAAAACTAAGCAACACAAAACTAAGTAATACAAAGCACACACTCTGGGTGGTCCCAGACTGGCAGAAAAAGCCCATCCTCATTGATCCTGAGGCTGGAAGCTTAATGACCATGTAGAGAAATCCAGCCACCATTCTGTATAAACCCTCCTCCCTTTCTTACTCACATCTGATGTGCAGGCCAGCAGAATAATAAGAGAGGGGAAAGATGCAGGTGTGACATTTCTCTCCAGCTTTGGGCTATTCTCAAATGTTTATTTCAGAAAATTTCAAATCTTTAGAATTGTATGAAAATAAAGTAAAATAATAAAATAAGAGCTTTGTAAAGACACGTGATTTTTATGGGATGCAGGATGTGCTAGGTGTCTACTAATTATCTCCAGGCCTTTCCCAAGGGGTGCAGTAAACACAAAGCACAGCAGAACAAAGCACAGTATGTACCTGCAGTGAACTAAGACTGGCTCACCGTCCACCCGCAGGGACCTCACAGAGCTCACAAATTCCAGGAAGTCTGAGGAATCATCAGGCACACCGTGATCGGGCCACGCCACATACTGCAGATGCGTCACTGTGTGTTCTTCCCCAGTCTGTGGAAGATGGAGTGGGCTGGGTGAGTCAACCCAGATGGTGGGCCCCGCCCCCAACCCGTGGGCCGGTGGCTCCGCGATGGCCTGTTACTGCCTCTGTCCTCCCCACACCTCAGACCACCTCTGGCAGGACAGCATTCCTGACCTCTGGCACAGCGATGCCTTCCCAGTGCTCCTGTGGTACTTGCTACGTGGCTGCAGAGGCTGCCTCTTTGATACTGACTGACTATGGTGAGATACATGTAGTGTTATGTTTCCCACTTAACCGTTTAAATGTAAATGTCAGGGGTGTCGCGCCTATTCGCAATGTTGTATTCATCACCACCATCTATTTCCAGAAGTTTGTTTTATCACCCAAACGGCACCCATTATACTGTAAATCCCCCTTCATTCTCCTCCCCAGGCCATGGCAACTGCCATTTTCTTTTTGGTCTGTATGAATTTAATATCCTAGATACTTCATATAAGTGGGACCCTGAGCATTTGTTCTTCTGTTACTGGCTTCATTTCACTTAGCATAATGTCCTCAAAGTTTTTCTATACTGTAGCTCTGTCAGAATGTCCTCCCATTTAGGACTTAATACTGGTTACTGTATAGATGCACCCCTCTTGTTTATCCATCATCCCTCCACCAACACCCCCACCCCACTAAGAATGGTACTGGTTTTCTCCTTGTTCCTGCACTGTCCCCCTCCACCCACCCAGGTCACTGCTTACCTCGGTGTTTGTGATCAGCATTTCTCGGGACACATAGGCGATGGTACAGTCCTCTGACTGACACTGGATGTGGAAGATGCCATGGTCCATAACTTCAGGGGGATCAGGCCAGTACTGGTGACACTTGGTCTGTAAGAAACCATAGTGTGAGCCTCCTCCAAGGGTGTGCACCACGGAAGATAAAGCTGCACAGGCAGACCAGTGTCCCACCAGGTCTACCCAGTGAGGGCCGATAGGAGGAGAGAACTCAGAGAAGTGTGCTGTGAACTTCTTCTGGGTTGGGGCAAAGAGGAACGTTCACCCTTTTCAGCCTGTCAGGGGCCAACCAGCCCTGGGCCGCAGCCTGTAGAAGGAGAACGCAAGACTCCTTCTCTTCCTCTTCAGGACTCATCTGACAGAAGAACAGAAGGGGACTCAGACACAGGTATGGGCTCATGCACAATGCCATCCACTCCCCTGCTCTCTCAGGACAACCCGGGTCTCCTCCTCTCTGCTCACAACAGACCTCCTATCTCCCCTGCTCAAGCCTTTCAGGGACAGCAGTTGAGCGTGCACACGTAGGTGTCAACAGGACTCCTCCACTTGTCAGACACAGGGCTTCAAACAAGTCAACTTCTACTTTTGCTAGGGAGGTGGAGACCAGGCCTGCCACGCCTGCCACACCTGCCTCTCAGACAGTGACAGAGGATGGACAGGGAGTGCAGGGCTAGGCTCTGCTTGGTGGTCAGGTCCCTGGTGGCTATCATTACTACTGTTACTATGGGTTCTACATCACCCTGAATAAGAATGGGCAGAAATGGCCCAAAAGTCCAAATCAGGAAATTCCTAAGCTTAAATAAATACCCTAACATTTCCCAGGTCCTCAAACACTGGAGCCAAGACTCCCTGTAAAGCAGACCAGGCATGTAGCGAGGTGATTTTTCAAGGGCAAAGGCTGCTGCGACACAGTCCAGAGCTCATCCTGCAGCACACCCCAGTGTCTCCTGCCATGGCTGGGGCTCTCCCAGAGTGGTGGGTGCTGATGCCCTTCCAGTGTCGTATTCCCTTCCAAGCTCTGCAGCTCCTTCCATAGACCGCTATGACTCCTGCCTCTGGCTTCTAAGCTAATGCAAAGCTAAGCTGTCCACCCATTACAGTTTCTCCACCAGCTGAATTCTGACAGTAATTTTTAAGAGTGTGTGTGTGTGTGTTGCCCAGCCTGGCCTCAAATTCCTTAACTCAGGTGATCCTCTTGCCTCAGCTGGAACTACAAGTATGTGCTACCAGGCCTGATGAAAAAAAGAAAGAATTCCCCTGAACCTAAAGTTAGACCATCTTAAGTAAAAATTATACTTGTTTAGAGTGGAATGGTAGCATAATCAACAGACACATAGAATTTGTCTGGAAACAGCTTTTCTAGCCTTATTTTCAAATATCACAGTGAATATCTGAAATTAAAGTATGCCGCTGGGAAGTTGGAGTTGAGAATTTACTTGGAAGCAGAGAACGTCAGTCTCTTGGTGAGGAGCCACTTCCCAGCGTTCCTAAGCATGATTTGGCTGCCTGTGGGACCGGAGGCAGAGGCTACAAACACAGCCATCCACCTGCCTCGCCTCACTACCCTGCAGGCTGCGCAGGCTCTCATCCTCAGGATCACAGAGGAAGGCTTGCCTGAAGAGGTCAGCTAGCTCAAGACAGACCTACAAACGCCTACACTCTCAGACATCTCTCTACTGCAGGGAATTGGACTCCTTGTTGACCTCTGATCAACAGATTTTAGGTCTTTGGATCTGAAAGCATGGGGGGTGGGTGGGAAAAATAAGTTCATGGAGGTGCTGAGTTTCAATCCTGGTTAATCAGCTCTACTAACCAACTGTGTGATCTTTAGCGTAACTGCACTTGGAAACCCAGTTTCCACAGAGCTGCTGCTGGTGTGCAGTGGGAGAGGGGGAATTACTGAAGCCCAATATTCCTAAAGTCGTATATGCTAAGCACTGGAGGGCCCTTTTCATAGACATTCTTTTACTCTGGGCTGAGGGAAGTGCTTTGTTGTGCGGCTGAGAAAACTGAGGTTCTGAGGATGCAGTGCTGCATCTCATATCATAGGTACTGGAGCAGGGGCAGAATCAGTTGCACCGTGAAGCTAAGAGCACAAACGATAGGAAATGGGAAGAAAATATGGCTGTGCCGGCGGTAGAGACCAAACAGGTACTGTGCACAAGGCCTGGCTTTGCTGGGAGGAGAGGACAGCAGTCAGTGCAGCTGGTCGGTGTACAACCGCCGCTCGCAGGCAGCCATGGCAGACGCTGCCACAAGACCTCCGAACGCTGTCTCTGTGGAGCTCGCCGGCTCCATAGGAGCTGTTCTCTTCTCACTGCAAGCTACCCAGAGGCTTGGCAATGTTCAGGAAGGGAAAGCGGGCTGCTGAGGTGGCTTTGGGAAGAAGTGCTTGTGTGGACAGGCACAATGGGCTGAAGGCTGGGTTCATGGTGGGAGAGGAGCATTACCTTGGGAAGACAGAGCAGATGGGGTTTGGATGGGATGGTTGCTGGCCCTGCTGAGGAGGCTGGGGGGTGAACAACTTGGCTTTGGTTCTTTCTCGGCCAACAAGCAACCTTGAACAGGCTGAGGCACATATGGTACGGTATTTCCTCATGCCATGCATAAATTTGGCGGCAGGTATGTGTATCTTTAAAGAGAAAAGGCACAGGTAGGACAGATGTCCTGGACAGAGGGGACAGGATTCAGGAGGATGCCTAGGGTGCTTCCAAGGTGAATGAGGCAAGGAGCCTGCTCAGGGCTTGAGGATGAAATGGAGGTCCAGGCTGACCTCTGGCAAGGTCTCTCTCAAAGCTGTGTCCACTAGGGAGGCTGCTGGTATCCTTGGGAGAAATGGAAAGGCTCTGAGCGCAGACAGGGGGCATGGGGACAGAGCACAGGATGTGCATGAGTTGTAGAAAGCGGCAGGGCATGGCAAGAAGCTACGGGAAATGAAGGGGGAAGCCAAGGCCAGTCCTGACTCTTGGCTTTGGTGACTGAGCAGCCAGGTCCCATAGCCAGGATGGCGGATGGCACACATGTGCATGTGCGCTTGGGGCTGGTGACCTTGGCCACACTGTTCCATGAGGCCACTTGCCTAGATGTGTCCCATTAGGAAGCAAAGGGGGAGGAAGAGGGTCAGGAGGTGAAGGAGCCAGTGCCCAGCTCCATTTGCTGAACCACCCAGAAGAGAGGATGAAAAGTGACTGAGAAATATGCTCTCCACAGAGAAGCCTCACTGCCCTGGGCGAGGCGCACTTCACCGAACACAATGCAGCGATAAGAACACCAGAGCCCATGGAGCTCTGTGCCGCCCGAGGCTCTTCTCACCACCCTGTATCATCCTCAGGACCCTGGGGCCCCTTAGTGCTACTATGAGTGGCAAACTCATGGGTCCCTGGCCCAGTGAGATGAGCACATCAGGATGGGGAGCCACCACCCCACACAGAGCACCTGCACTAGACCCCGGGGTAGTGTGCTGTTACTTACAAAAGGGTCTGAGAGACGAGCATTGCCTTGTCCTTTCTAGTGTTAAGGACGCTGAGGCTTGGGGTCTGGCCCAAGGTCACACAGTGAAAAATGATGGCTCCAGAACGCCAGTGCCTCTTGGACCCAGGAGGGGTCTGCGCCTCAAATGACTGGCAGATTGGCAAGGGAGACTTTCTGTATTATTCCTAGATTTTGCATAAGTGTAACAAATGATTTCCCTCTAAAAGAATTATCTGATGGGTGGCGAGGGAGAGAGCGACTTCCCAACCTCAAGGAAGGGACACCTCAAGGAAGAATGACCCAGCTTCAAGGGAAAGCACAGTGAAAACCACTTTTGGAGGGAACTGAAAAAGGCAGAAGGGACCCCCAGTGGCCTGTGCCTACCCTGGTGATGCAAGGCTTTTGGGTGCTCTCCTTACTTGCAGACTCCAGCAAAACAAGAGGCTAGTCCTTTGGCTAGCCCTCGCCTGCCAGGAGTCGCCTCTACCAGGGGAACAATGTCGGGGAAAACAGGATGTGCTGGAAATTTCATCTTTCAGAAAAAGAGAGGGGTAGACTGGGGAGATAGCTCAGTGTCCTAAGAGCCTGCCTGGCAAGCGCAAGGTCCCAAGTTTGATTCCCCATACCCATGCCATACCCTTGCATGGTGGTGCATGCCTGTGATCCTAGCGCTGGGGAGACTGAGACAGGAGGATCACTGTGACTCTGAGCTCTCTAGCGAGACCCTGTATCAAATTTTTTAAAAAAAGAAAGAAAAAGAGAGGGGCAAAGTTGTTGCCCGGATTAACCAACTCCAGAAAAAGGGAGGGTTGTGATCACGAGACAGAGACAAAGGGCTCAGGTCAGCTGGGGTTTGTAACAGGAGCAGGGGAAACAGGCACCCTGGAATTTGCAAGATCAGTTTCTAACAATTGGTAACTAAGAGACCAAGTCCCTAGGGCCAGAGCTGCTGAAGGGAAAAGGGAATAGGAGGCCTCAGGGGAGATGGGAGTCTCTCCTACCACCGGACACTGCAGAAGCTACAGATAGGTTCAGTCAGGGAGAAAGGACAAGGAGCAAAGAAACGTGTCAGGTCATGTGGGGCCTGCGATGAGCTCAAGTTCAGGGCAGACACTGACAAAGGGAGGGGCAGGACCTAGAAGAGCAGGGGGAGCAGAAAGGGTCTTTTCTCCTAAGCTGGACCAGGTGGAGCAAAGGAAGGAAGGGGCTGTTGTCTAGGGTGGATCATCTGTCACGAAGCTGCTCTGGTGGGGAGCCCCTTTTTCTCTCAGAAGAGTGACTGTCCAGCTAGAAATGGGAAAGAGAAGCCCCACACAGATAAGCAGCCAGCAACAGCAGGGAGCTGCCTGAGTTGATTCAGGCGTTGGCTCTAGGGAGTCTCATTATGAGCTGGAAGGCCTCAGAAGAGAGCAGGATGGCTTCTCCATAAATTACTCCCTGGGAAACTGGAGCCCGAGAAACCAAAATAACAGAATAAGGATGAAAGAAAGCCAGGAGAATATGAAATGACACGGCTGAAGCATTTGCTGTCTACCAGCATGGGATGCCCAGTGTGGCCTACTGGTGGCACGTCAGGAGATGCAGACCAGCACGGTGGGCAAATGGTCTTTGTCCAAAGCAGTATTTTAGACTATGCCAAGCAGAGAACATCAGTTTGGGTCTGGCACCACTTTAATGCTACTTCTCTAATATTTTACTCTGATACTAACTTTTACTTAAGAAGTATGCTTGGAAGGAAATTTAATACATCAGAAAAGGCTAAGTCAAACTAAAGCAAAACAGACTGCAAAACAGATACAACTCAGTTCTAGCAGAGTCATTAAGGTGGCACCAAAATCACTACTGCTGTTATTGCATGCCAAGCAATAAATATAATCTATGATTATAACTGTAATAAATATACTCTTCCAAGTGGCTTCCTTTGTGAACTCATTCAGTTTTCCCACAACTCCACAAGATAGGTGGTATTTTTAATTCCATTTTCTGCAGTGGATCAGCCACACAGATAGAAGTAGCAGGGACAAGATTTGAACTCAGCATGGCTTGAGGGTATGCCTTCTTATCCTCCACACCACAGATCCAGACAGCCACTGACACTCAGAGAACTAGGAGGACAGTGCTGTGAGCCAGCTCGGGGTCCCTGAAGTCAAAAAGGGTCCACGTTCACTTCATTTCTCACAAAAACAGAATTTTTAAAAAATAACTAAAACTAAAATAGATAAGAACAAGACTTCCAGACAAAGGGATCAGGTGGTATCAGAGCTGTTGCGCAGTGATTTCAGCTGAGCCTCTGACAGTCTCTCATGGTAACTGGAGAGAGGAGACAGGGAAAGAGGAGACGAGAACAGAGCTGTCAGGATTAACAGTGTGCAGGAGGAGCTGCTCCTGCTTCCTGAGATCCTTACACTTTGCTGTCAGTAATTTAAGTGATAAGAAGAAATTCTGACCAAGCTGTAACACAAAGCTAGGAATGAGAACACAAAGAAATAAGGAAGCCCCAGAGAGCTTCCTGAAGGCCAGAGCTGAGAACCGAGTCTCATCAATGATGGTAACAATGAGGAACCACAGCAGCATCTGTTGAGCATGTGTGACATGCACTCTCCTAATCCCTTTATGTCAACTATCACAGTCTTTATCAACCCTCAAAAGTAGGTACTTTTTGAATTCAGGGACCCTCAGCTGGTTCACGGCACTGTCCTCTCTAGTTCTCTGAGTGTCAGTGGCTGTCTGGATCTGTGGTATGGAGGATAAAAAGGCATACCCTCAAGCCAAAAGTCTTCACTGAACATTCAGGAGAGCCGAGAGTGAGAGATGCTCCGTGCTCAGAAGAAGCCATGTTTTCAATTTAGTTTGGATTTAGGGTGCTGAATTAAGGTTCCGAGACTCAACGGCATTAACACTGTGGTGATTAGGGTGGAGTTTCAGTGTCACTGGATTTGGGATTTGCTCTAGGCATTGCTGGAGCATACTGTCAGGTATATCTGGGTAGGTCACATGGGTGTTGTCTTGGGATTTATGTCTGGTCTCTTAACCCTTCTGCTCAGAAACTGTTCCCTTCATCTGATATCTGGCTGCCATGAACTAAGCAACTTTGTTTTGCCACACCTTTTTGGTGTGATATTTTTGACCTTGAGTCACAGGACCGTGGACAGAAACTGTGAAACAAATTAAATGGTTCCTTCTTTAAATCGTGGGGCAGGTGATTTGCATTTCAATGTAAGAAGGAAGAGAAGTTAGCTGCTTGAGCTGCTGCTGGCTCTCTCTCAGCACTCTTGCTCTTGCCTGCTGCCATGAAAGGTTGTTTTCTGCCATGTGCCACTCTGCCTTGGAGCCAGCTGAATATGGACTGAAACCTCCAGTAACTGTGAGCTCAATAAACCTTTCCTTCCTTCCAAATAAATAAATAAATAAATAAAATTAAATAAATACATTGTGGGTGTCAGAATTTACTGTATCCAGCAACGCAAAGGCTGACTGACGCAGGAAATCGGTACCAGGAGTGGGGCTGCCGCTATGTTCATACCTCACTATGTAGTACATAAGCCTTTGGAACTGCTTTATAGAAGTTTGGAAAGATTTGGAGATGTTGGCTGGGGAAACCTTTAAATGCCTGAACAACTTCATGGGTGGATGATTCTAGCTAGGGCTCAAGAGACCAGAATGCTGACAGTAAAGGCCAGAAGGTTTCAGGTGAAAACAAGGACCCCACTGGTAGGTGAATTATAAGCCATGTATCACACTGTCATAAGAAATTTATCACAACATGTCCACGTCTTGAGACTATGCAGGAAACTAAGATTAAGGGCACTGGATAATCTTTTAGGGAGATTTTAAGACAATTTAACATTTAGGCTGTGGCACATGCCTGTAGTCATAGTTCTTGGGAGGCTGTAATCACGTGAGTCACTATGAGTCTGATCTAGCAGTGAGACCCTGAACACCCTGTAGAACCTTCCTTAAAATATACACAAAAATAAATAAATAAAAAATAACATTTAGGCTGTGGCTTGGGTACTGCTGGGTGGTTTTAGCCAGATTTATAGTGAGAACTGTGGGCAAAAGGCCAAACAAAATAATTTTGAAAAGCATAAATTTTGGCCTAGGAAGAAACACGTATAAAGCTGAGGCCAGAGGAGGTGTGGCGAAAAAAAAAAAAAAAAGGC
>PVKN010019519.1:0-16330 GCA_004027915.1 Capromys pilorides | reverse complement strand
TTACAGTGTCATGTGCATAATATCAGGATGGCGATAATCATGTATGTAATTTATAAGTAAGCCCATGATTTTAAAAAGACAATTCAACAGCTCAAAATGTAGACACAAGAGGCTATCCAAGCCCTTGGCTAAGATTCTCAGTGTGTTCCCCCATAGATTGGCTCAGTGGCCTTACCTGTCTCATGGGCCGTTGTGAGGAATTAGTAAATATGTCAAGTGCTTCATACTGTGTCTGGCACATGATAACTCATGAGCACATGTTAACTATTACTGCTTATGTGAAACTCTCCAGCAGAGATATATAATAAATCAAACTCTTCTTAGTTTGAGCCATACTTTCTTGTTCGTGATTTTGGTGAAGTCATGTAATGTCTGGTCTGTAAGCATTGGTTCCTTAGCTCTAATGAGGGGTGATCATAAGAATAAAAACATATTGTAAGGCACAACTTTTTCACCTTGGGATGTCTGTACTTGGCTTTATGTCTTATAATCAGTGTTGGCTTAGATGTTATGAAATATGGTCATGTCTGCTTCATAATGTTCTGTATGCTAAAAGAATGGATGAAAGGAAAATGATTAGCATAATACCTAACATGTAGAAGGTGTCAATAAATATTCACTATTGCTATTGTTATGACTAAGGTGCCCTGTCATATACATTATTGTAAAACAGAAAGAGAAAGCAAAAGTGCAGTTAAGGTTTGGGAGATTGGCCTTTCTCTCTGGTAGGATTATAGATTTCTACTTTCACAAGTCTTGGAAACACTCCTGTGGTACTCTGCTTATGAAGCATGGCAGCTTTTTAATGTTCCCCAAAATATCTTTGTGAAACATTGCTGTGCTGTTACTGGTACATATAATGAAATGTTATCAGTATTCATTGGTTAGAAGAGTTTGTTGATTCTAAGTGTGCCAGGAGTTCGACCTGTGCTGAGGAGGTGACATGCCGCAGAAGGCAGCTGTTGACTTCACCGTCCTTGGGTTTTGTTTGTATCAGCTCCTCCAGTAACAGAAACGTGTACGCATAAAGGAAATCTGCAGATGGATACAGGGTAGAGTCTAATGGGATCTCACTTCTTTGCTAAGTAAACATCAGTGGTTTTCTTTTTAATCTGCTAAATCTGGTATAATCTTTTCTTTATTATTATTATTTGAAGAAGAAAACCATGTTTAGCATCCTGTTTCCAGTACAGAACACCCTGTCTCTGCAGAGACTAAAAACTTTCGGCCAAGGCAAACATACAGCTTGCTACATTAGGTCAGAAACAAAAATGCATAGTTGTCACTTGTTGCCCGTGCTTCTTGTGTGCAGGCCAATACTTCATGCTTTTAGTGGTTTTCCCATTTACCTCACACTGGACACTCTCAGAGCCTGTGTACCTGAGGAGGCAGTAGTCTGTCCAGCAGTGTCAGTGTTTACCAGCTAACTCTCTGGGCTGGTGTGCGTTTGAAGGCTCAGGAGGACCATGCACTCCAGGTGTGCATTCTTCTGCCAGTGGAGAATACCCTGGGTTTTGAGTCACAGATCCTTCCATTTTACTAAGGAGATTGGTTTAGAAATGATGATGAGGTAGAGCATCCTTGTTAGTTGAGAGGAGGGAGCCAGAGATCTTTTGTAATAAATCCTCAAGCATTTGACCTCTTACTTTCCTTATCATGAATTTTTTTTTTTTTTTAATGGCCGGCTCAGCCTCCCCTGGTGGTGGGGCTGGCGCAGCATGTAGTGCCGGGGATTGAACCACAGTCCATGCAGTTGCCTAAGCTTTCCTAAGCAGGCGCTTTAGACTGCTAAGCCATCTTGCCAACCCTTTATCATGAATTTTTAGAATCAGTCTCATTCTAAAAGTTGAATTTTAGAAATGATAGATTATTTTTGGACTTTCCCAAATACCAGTTCATATGTGGTTTTGCTTTGGAATCTGGACATCTTGTATTTACACTATACTTCAACACTGCTTTAGTTAACATTATGGGTACTTGGAACATATACTATGAAGAGAAGCCAATGGAATACCTGCCCTGCAATTCTCAAGGACTGAGTTTTGCAAGTCCTTTCCAAGTAACTGCTTGCCTGGCTTCATTTGAACAGCTGTCTACATCCTTAAGACTCTGGTATGGAGCACCTAATTCCCTTCTGTTGCTTACTGGCTTGCTAATTTTTCCCCTGTGATCACAGTTGTAAAACCTAATTTCTAAGGGGTCTTGTGAATCATATTAGTAGCTTTGTGTTATAATAGCAATTTTATATTGCATTGGTATTCATTTTCACTATTACAGAGTAATCAAATCAGCACCTCTCATTATGCTGTTGAAATAGAAAATAATGGGACTGTAATGTAAAACTGCTAATGTGATGAAACTCACTCATTGTGTTAGGGTAAGAATGTCCTCCTATCTTGTTCCAGCTCACTTGAAACTGTGATTGAAGAAAGAAATGGAAAGCATTTTTACATCTGTGATAAGGTCCAGCCTACATCATTCATTTGAATACGTAATTGTCTTTAGATGGCTCAGGGGCTGCTGGTTCGAGCACTCTGAGGCTTTTCCTACTGCCGCCATGGCAATGCAGGGGCAGGAGGAAGCCTGACCGCATGGACCAGTGTTACACTATAGCTGCATTTTGATCATGTGTAGCGCTTAATATGGCTTTGCTCCCAGCGGGATTGTGTGTACCCTCCTTCTGGTGCATTCAGGCCTTCGTCCGGTTTGCTGTTCTTTTCAAACATGAATAGCACATTTAGGCTCCATCATTAGAAAGTACCACGAGGCCCCCAAAGGTTCTGATTTGACAGCGATGCTGGGAGGCAGGTCAAGCGACTGCGTAATGAAGATGAATGAGGAAAATGACTGGTACCAGGATCATGCAGGGGCTCCTCGCCCAGGTTGTTGGAAGTGTGATGGAATCTCATCGCTTCATTTATCAGTGTCATATTTGGGCTAAAAGTGAGCAGTATTGTTCTCATTTCTCCCAGATGGATAGGTCAACTTTAATATTTATTGCTCTTGTAGAACATTTGTTTGATGTATTTCCATTAGCTAGGCAATAATAGAAAAGCAGTGGAGAGAAACATAAAACAGTTCCTTCCTATTCAGTTGAAATACAGCATACACTAATGTGTAACTACGGCTTGAAGTGGCATTGATTTCTTCCCCCTTTCGTTGATGACATGATTGTTGTATATTAAAGATTCCCATGAAAACGCCAGGGAAGCAGCATGAATGTAATATGTATTGAGAGCAGCTGGTGGAGAATAAATTGTGTTGTCTTTTGATTCTCATGATTTGGTCATATAATTGGTGAATTTCTCTGGGCCATATATTAAATTCTTAGCCCAATATCATATTTTAGAATGGGAATAATGTGTGGTAGAACACATCATCCTCTAGGTTCTTCAGTGAATTTCAATAAAGCCAGAATTTTCTTTACTTTAGAGAGCAAATTGTTTTCAGTTACTGAATAATGTTGATATTTTCTTTATTTCTTTGTGGGAGAAAATTCCTTGTTACAAAGAGTATTTTCCCATATGTTTTGAATATATTAAATATAAGACCCTCACTATTAAAGAAAGATTGGCTCTACAAGGATCCAAAATTCCCAATTTATTAGGGGATGTTCACATTTTGAAGTAATCTGAACTCTGGGGTATTATTTTATACTGTGGAATAAATCTAGCTCTTTGTGAAGTAGGTGTTGTCTTAAGTGCAAAGCAAACATCCTAGCCATATGTTTCTATAATTTAAATTAATTTGGTACAGTCATACTGTTAATCTTTAGTGACTTGTTGATTGGCATTTTGCAGACATATTTCTGGAAGGCTCCCAATACCATTTTCTGCAGCCTTTCTGGCAGTAGCAAAGAGCAACATTTCCACAAATTGGAATCTTGTACAGCACTGGGAAGCGAGCCAAGATTTAAATTAGACAATAACCTCTGCTCTGTATATAGCTTCTATTCTTCAGCTGTAGGCAGAGTGATTTGTTTAATACAGTCAGCCCTGTAGCATATAATAGACTGATATATGAGTCACTCCTTGGCAATGTGTGTTTCTTAAATTTATATAGATTGAACAACTGGTTGGTAATGTACTTAGTTACAGTTGTACAAACAATAACTATTAGCAGGACTGAAACGGCCTGGAAGGGACTGCACAGGTCTGGTGTCTGTGAGGATGCTGAAGTCTTGCCGATTTTCAGAGTAATTCCCCTTCTGAGGCTGAGAGAGATTTTATTTCATAAACATGAGTGTACTTCTTTTTTAGTAAAATAGCCATAAAAGTTTATGTTATAGTTCTCTGTTTCCCATTTTCTATTTGTTTAAAATTGAATTGGAGAAACCTAATTACCTTCAAAAATTAAACTTAACATCCATCTACATTTGGGGCAAAATAATTTGGTTGCAGTTTTTTCTTATGTGTGTGTGTTTGTTCTTTTAAACAGTTGCTGTTTCTTTTCAAAGAACATGGGTACAGCTACATATTTTCCACTTTTTTTTTTCCAGGTTAGACTGTGCCGTTGGCATGAGCTGCTCATAGGTTGAAAGAGATCTTTCTCAACAACAAAGATCTTTTCTTAAGGGAAAGCTTGTGCTCCAAGTTCAGTTCATGTTTATTTAAAAGATTAAAATCATTAGACCAGATCTCACTTTTTTGTCCAAAGGAAAATTGATTTTGCTTCCCATAAAAGTAGGATCTGAAAGAGGATATTCAGGAATACGCAAATAGAGGCGATGTAGAAATCTGTTTGTGCAGCTGAACAAAGCGATTCTGTGTCTGCCGCCGAACATTTACTTAGCCTTGGTGTGAAAATTTCTGAACAGAATTGTCACCTGTCTTTAGAAAGTAGTTCTTTTGTAAGGCGAAGGGGATCATTTTGATCTGAAATGTTGAATGCTTTTTTTTTTTTTTACCTCTGCCAACTGGAGCATTTATAAAATAACATACCCTGTAAATATTGAACAATACAAAGACATTCTTCATAACAGTTTATAGTATGTTTCATGCACTCGGTGGAAGCCAAGCAGTATTTAGTAGCAAATGATATGCCAATCAAAAATTATTATTGCGAGTGTAACCTGGTATAATGCGTATCTTATCTGGAAGTGTCAACGTGATATAAGCCAACTCTTTGTCTTTTTAAAGTTAAGCTCTTGTTTGCCCTCAGTTAATTCTGTCTCCCAAAGGCTCATTTGAATTGCATAAAGGATAATCTGCTTGACAGTTTTATACATTTAAACAATCTTGATTATATGGTATTTTACATGTTTTTCAAGCTCCCAGTTACTATTTTATGTTGGCTTTTAAGTCTTTAGTTAGAAAAGAATGAGAAAAACTGATAGGTAGAATTTGATACTCTTTTGTGAGCAATATTTAGTAAAACCAGATAGAGCATCTGTTTTCACTCCCTGTGTGACTCACAATGATCAGATTTGATTGTTGATGGGGGGGGGGGCAAAGTTGCTTTTCAAAATCACTCATACCAAAAATAGTGAAATAAAAGAAAGGCAATGTAAAATCCAAGCTTCACTGTACAGATGTAGAGACTTATATGCAGTCTTCCTCCCCCACCCTCTTGACTTAATTTGGCTAGATCTTTAAAAAAAAAAATGACTCAGGATCAAGTTCCTTGCTGCAAAAATTTGGAAAGAATCTCTGTGTTTGCTGTGTTCCAGAGTACTTGGGCTTTATTCACATGTTGGATATGAAGAGCTTACCATCTGGTACCAGACAGACTAGCTTCAAGTCCTGTAGCCACCACATGTGTATGTGCTGTGTGATTTTTGACTAAGATGTTAAACTTCTCTGAGAATCTACACCTGTAAACAGAGGGAGGGTACTCACCTTTCTTCTGAAGAAAGGAATTTTGAAGTAAAGATGCAGGTGGGAATTGCATTTTGGGGAGATAGGAGGCTGTTCTCTGTTGGTTGAAGTTACATATGAAGGTGCTGTGGAGGTAGATGAAGGGGGTTCCCGCTTGCCTCTTCATTGAGCTGGTGGGCAACACTCGCTCAAGTTTGCAGCAGTATTATCCTATTGTATAGATGAGGAAGCAGGAGCTCAGGGAAATTTAAGGAACTTGTAAAGAGCTTACATAATCCCAACTGGTAGATGGAATTTGAATTCTTGTTCCTGGATAGCATACATGTCCATGTCCTCTCAGCCACACAGACGATATCCCTGTGTTCAAGAGAGTAACTTCTTCATGAAAGATCTAGTAACTTCTGCTATCTGCTAGGACATTGTACATGAATTAAGCAAACCATGCTGGCCATTTCATATAAACTCTGGCATACAACAGAGGAGGATAGTTTGCCATGGAAAACAAGCAAACTGAAAAACTCTCTTCCCAGGATCCTGTAATCAGGTTGGCAGAATGCCTGCATCTGACTGATGTAAGACTGTTAAATACATAACGATTGATGGAGAGATTGAGTGATGTATCCAAATGCAAGTGAATGTAATGTAACACAAACAGTGTGCAATTGTTGAGAGACTTTTCAAGTGACATTTTATTAGAGAGATGGACTTGGTCAGACATTTGAAGAGTACAGAATGGTTTCAGAAGCATAGAACTATTGAGATGGCCTTCAAAGGTAGAAAGAGAAGCGTGTAAAGGAGACAAGAAGGCTCAGAGGAGCCTAAGAGGTGTAACAAATAGATCCACAGTGTATGATAGGGCTAACAAGTGTATTTCTTGTTCACTTGCTTGGTTGTTCTGATTGGGAGTTGAGGAGGGACTGAGCTAGGTGGAGACCCTACCATCTTCTTTTTCCCAGCAGAGTAGGGGTGGAAATAGAAGGTAGAGAAGCCACAGCTTCTTCTCAAGTGCTTTGGCGCTAAAAGTGCGACACATCCTTCTGCTCACATGGAGTGGGACAGAGCTAGTTCAGTGGCTCCACCAAAATACAAGTGGGTCAGAAACAGCTGGAAGCTCTATACCATGAAAAGAGGGTTGTGAGTTTTAGAAAATAATTAGCTGTCAGCTGCCACAAATGGCACCCAGATTTATTTCCTGGATTTAGAGAGTTCTTTGGGGAGTTGGAAGAAGTAATGATAAAATTATTCTTACACTTGTGGACGAAAGGGCGATAAGACAGTTTTGGGATTATCACTCAGAAAATATCTGTTCTTCTAAGATATAGAATTCAAGGCTTTCAACATTGGTGAAGATAAATGTTTAAAGAGCTTGTGCCCATAGGGAGAATTATAAACAGCAAAGAAGTGTCTCGCATATTGATGTTGAATGTAGGGAGTGTGATGGTGAGAAAACACTGTCTGGGTAATTATGTGCTTAAGGAGAACAGGGTTTGGGAAATAATTACCACTGTTCTTCCAGATAAAGCTGGAGATTTTATAGGAAAAGTGAAATTTCAAGAGGTGGAAGCAAGAATGAAGTGTGTTCTAATTAAGATAAGATCAGGCAGTGATACGATTGTAGACATAAGATTGTTTTTAGGAAGACTTTTAGGTGAACTGGAATGAACATAATGACATGGAAGAAATTTTCTTGTGAGAAAAAAAGGGGGTTAGGATGGACAAATGAGTATTTAGGCTTGCCAGATATGTATAACCAGTTGTCTGTCTTCTTGCCAGTAGGTAATTCTCTTCAGAGGATATGTGGTATAAAATGTACTTTATTGCTTTTCATTACCCTGTAGTTTATTTATCCATTTATTTTTTAACCTCTCAGGAATTCACCATTACCATTTTTGTTTTATGGTCGAGTTTATGGATGTCCTGAACTTGAACAAAAATTGTAGCTCTCACTTTACTAAAGAGCTGATTTCTAAGGGAAAGTGTGTGTGTGTCTGTGTGTCTGTGTGTGTGCATGCACATGTACATATGTGTACATGAATCCCAGGTTCAGTCTAAACACTACATGACTTTTACTTTACTCCGCACATGTCATCCGAAATATCATTCCTGAGACACTGTCCCTTTGTCACTGTCCAAACCCCTGGTTCCAGATCAGTCTTCGCTTCTGAGCCCTGGACTCCATCATCTGCATGACTGGTGATTACGCAGTGAGAAAGGTGGCCCTGCACACCTGTTGTGCATTTAGTGAAAGTACAAAGCATAAGTTTGTTTCACTTGTGAATGTAAAGGGGGGGACCCTCACCTGTTTTGCCTTCAGAAGAATTCTCTTGACATGATGTTGCTCGAATGAAAGCCAGGATGAACTTTTTTTTGTGTTTTCTTTTTCACCTGAATAGTCTGATTTATCATGTGCCTCTCATGGAAACAAAATGGAAAGTTGAAAGAGTTCTGTTGAGAAAAAAAAATTGAAGCTGCTTTTTATCATCCTGCAAACCTAAAGCAAAGACATGGCCTCTTGCTTTTTTTGTCCCATCCTGCAAGTCTGGTAATGTTTGGAGCTCTGACTCTATGGTAAGGGGTAGAGTGACTTACTTTTGATTGGCTGTCTGTCTTAAGTCCCAGATATTATATGAAAATTCAGTTTCTTGTGAACATTCTATGTGAAAGGAAAGGTTGAGGGATATCTTTGTAGATTTAGAAGTGACCGATAGCGTAGTGTCATTAAAGGTTCCCAAATATTACAAAGTAATTTGATAGTAAAATTCACTGTGCACACTCATCTGAGTGATCCAGTTTATTAAGCCAAGAACAACTGAGGGAGTCATGTTTCAGAGTGAGCCTTTGAGATCAGTCCTTTAAAAGCCAATTGCTTTCTGTTACTCCTGGTTGCCTGGTGCGTAGCCCTGAACACACCTTGGCATGTGGCCATGGGTGCCCTCTTTCATGAGGGGCTAGAAGCCCTCGGGAGAATTATAATAGGACAGTGGAACATACCCATGTGTCACCTTCTAGTTTTGGTGAAATACCATTCAGAGTGCTTGGACCCCATTTTCCCCTCTCCAGAGATGGCAATATCTCTGCTAATGAGCTCACAAGGCCAGTTCTTGACTAGACAGAAAAGGTTTATTGAACACCTGTGCTGTTCCCTACCTTGTATCCAGTAGTGAGAACAACAAAAGAAGGAAGCAAAAAGGTATGCAATTCCTTGTAATATTTACAGTTAACAGGTGTGGCACCTCAATCAGATAATTACTCAGATACACCAATTGCAATGTAAAAACCTCAGTTCTGAAAATTAAACAAGGTAAACATACAGGCACATCCTTCGCACTCAATAAAGGTAATCTGGTGACACATGCAGAAAAACATTATTCTCACCTTTGGAGACAAATTTGAGGAGCTGCTGAGAGTCTAGCTTATAATGTGTGTGTTGGGGAAGGGGTGGGGAGGGCTATCAGCCTAACTGAGAAGAAAGACAAAGGAACCGATCAGAGTCTAGTGTGAAGGAACCTGTGCATAGTGTTAGCAAAGTGGGAGGTAAAGAAGATCAGAGCCTCAGAGCCTTGAGAAGGGACTGTGGGAGTCAAGATGATGTAATTGACTATGGAGAGAGAAACAGACTGTGTGGATGACGTGGTACAAGTCTATGAATACCGTTTTCCTCCAATGAGGACTGGAGTTCGGAATCAATAGGCTACTGGCTACCACTGAAGGGTTTGAAGCATAACAGGGACATGCATGATCAGATTTCCACTTGGAAGGCTAACCTGACTAAGCACTAAATAAATTATGCTGCTGCCATGTGCTGCAGAGCTATGAGCAAATATATTTTCTTGGGCATGGTGGTCCATTCCTGTGATTCCAGCTGCCCAAGAGGTGGAGGCAGAAAGATGGCAGGTTGAATCTAGTCTATAATTGTGATTTAGTGAGAATGTATCTCAAAATAAGGGCTGGGGCTATAGCTCAGTGTGCAAGTTAAGGCCTGGGGTTTAATCTCCAGTAGAGCCAGAAAATGAAGAGAGAGAGGAGAGAAGAAGAGAGGGAGAGAAGCATAGAAAAGGGAGGAAGGGAGGGAGAATCAGAGGGAAGGACCCTTCCTTCCCTCACCGTTACTTTATTTTGCTTAAGAAGAGTATGTCTGAAATCAGTCAAGATAAGCTTTGCATTGGTTCTAATGAATTTAAGTGGTTGGTGGATATATATGGCAATACTCAGAGGGAGTTGGAGTTTGCAACCTAGCATAATGAAAGTGATTTCAGTTGGTGAGTGGTGGTAGTGATGGATGCCTTGGGATGCAGTGAATTATCAGAGCATGTGTTAAGAAACTGAGAAACCTCTAGGGAGATAAGAACATTGGCTTGAAGTGACTATTTCCAAAGCAAACACTCTTTCAAAAAGGAAGCAGGTGAAAAGTGTTAGAGGAGGAATGGCAAATAGCTGAGATAGAGATGGAAGAGTGAAGTGACTGTAGGATTTGGTAATTAGGAGTTCACATAGACTTAGTGATAGCAGCCCATTAACTAAAGAGAGACTCTAGAAGAGGCTTAAGGAAGTAAGGAATGATCCTGATGTGGATATGAAAACTGGTTAGTGGGACTGAGAGAGGGAGTTGAGAAATTAATTTAAGAGGAGCACAGTGAATTTTACTAGCCTCCATCTACCTCAGAGATAAATGGGATTTTAGTGAGATGAAGGAGGAAACATTGGAATGGGAAAAGTTAAAGCATAAAGAAAGAGGTTAATTGATAAGAGCTGAGTCTTGCTAGAGGTGGGATTAGAGGGCAGGTGGGAGAACTTGGGTCCTTTGGTGAAGGAAAGAAAACATTTAAAATTCTGGTTTGGGGTGACAGTTGAAGATTTCTATGCCTGATAGCCTTTATGTTTTCTCCATGAAGAATGGAATCTTTCAGTGGAGGATTGGGCAAGGATTGAGATGGGGTGGAGTGGAGTGGGGGATGGAGGTTGGCTCAGAGAATGGGGGTGGGGGGTGTTAAGGGTCCTCAAAGCTGCCCTGGGGAAGTGGGACTGGGAGGAGTTACAGAGGACTGCTGGATGCTTGGGGAGGCTCTACTGAGATCAGAAACTTAATAATAAGGGGATTGTGCCTATAGGGAGATACACATAGTTTTGGCACTGATGTCTTTGACTCTGTGTGTGTGTGTGTGTGTGTGTGTGTGTGTGTGTGTGTGTGTATTTCATAAGAGCTCAGTACACATTTGTTGAATAAATGCATCAATTATTTTAGGTTTGCAATTTTTTCTGTTTACTTCCTAGAACCAAGTAATGTAATATCAAACTTTAAATCCCATTACTTTATTGTGCTTTACTTTATATGACCTTTTTTATTTTTCTGCATTTTGTACTTCCTCTTCCACTAATAGAGGAAGTTCACACAAGAATGAAAAATGAAATGCAAATACATAAAGTGACCCTTTTATGGATAAAGCATTGCATGTGGCTCCTCCTCCAGCTGAATCACAGGGCCATGGTGTTCGTCGCCCTCAGGTAGCTGCTAAGGGAGCAGGAGTAGTAGATGGGACAGAGCAAGGAGAGTTACCTATTGGCCACCAGGCTGAAAGTCACACAAGAGATGGAAAGGAACAGCTTGAAGATGAAGGGAATGGGTAGATGATCTGGTGGCCTGAAGTAGAGGCGTGGCTTGTACTGGTTTGTGATGAATGCATGGAATTCCTATAGGAGGCTTCTGGCTGTGGACAGAATTTGCAGTGGAAGAGGGAGGAACAGTGCTTCAGATGGAGGAGATGCTTACTGATGGGGAAATGTGGCATGTGTTCAAGAGATAAAATAAGTATCATGACACGTATGCAGATAGGTCTGTATGCAGAAAGTGCTGTTAGTTTCTCAATTTCAGGTTTATGCACTTGGAAGTCAACCTGTTTTATCCTTTAATAGAGCTAAAATACACCAGGTGGAGGGGCAAGACTCAGCATGGGCAGACTTTTGGACTCTATCAGAATCTAGGTGGAAGGCTCTCCTTTCCCTCCTAGTTGTTGCAATTTGATTCCTGAAGTTGCACACACTTAACAGGACTCCATCCTCTCCCTAGACGGAACTGTTGTGTGAAAGTGCCCAAAACATCGAGTTACCGAAAGCAGATTGCATTGTGAGAAATGGCTTCAAAGTTTATTAGAAATAGCCTCCAATTTCCAGCTGGTATTTAATACACTAATGTTTAACTAGAAAATTCAGCCTGATTCTCTTGTTTTTAAAGCACGAATGAGGCAATATGGACAATAGTAGTTTCAGAGTTAGAAATTCATTGGTGCAGAGACTGAAGCTCTGCCTTCACCGTGTTCCTTAGTAGATGCCACTTCCTTATGAGCACATCTTGACAGCTTCTTATATTTAAAAGATATGCATGTATAAAATGAGGGTTGGAATAGATTGTTCAATATTTTTGTATATTCCTTTTTAATCTATTCATGTTTTGGAGTCTTCAACTTCTGTGGTAAAATCATTGCATTATTTTGTGATATGTGCATTTCTTGGTAGCAAAAGCTGATTGGGCAAGCTCACTCTCTCTTTGCCACCACTCATGATGAAGGGCATGTCTTTTTATGTCTGTTTGGCTTTATTTTCTGGTCATCTATGACTCAGCTACCCTGGAGATTTGATCTCTTGGTGATAGAGAAGTGGGTAGAGGTTTCAGGATGGAGCCTCTGTGTATACTACTCCCAGAGACCAGCCTTTTCTGCACCTTACAACTCTCGTCACTCTTATTGGTGAACAAGGCCCTCTCCCCGCCTCCAAAAGATGCATCTTCTGCCTTATTGTAAGAAAATCAGTACTGCTCATTTGTTGTCAGGGATTTCCCTTTATTGACACTTTTGGACTCTGTTTATCTGCTGTGGGACAATTCAGGAAATAAGGACATAGTACTTGCTATTTTGTTCCTGATAGCACAACAAATAAAGGTCAGAAGGTGGGTGTTTAACATATTTTCCTTGTATACAGATTTTTTTCCTTAGACACAACAGCATCTCTTGCTCATCCAGCTCTATTCTGTCTTGGAAGCCAGAGCTCAATAGTTGTGTTCCTTTTAGATGGTGGTTGTGCTTCACATAGGTCTGTTTTACCTTCACAGTTTCTTAAGGGCAGCAGTTACCATCTCTCCCTTGTATTTCTGCTCTGTGCTTTTGATATATGCGAAGAGTTTCTGGAGTCATTAAATCCAGCAAGTTTATTCCAGCTTCATCACACTTAAAAGCTTCTGCAGCATTAACCAGTATTGATCAGGCTGTCCTGCTGATGTCTTGTCTTGGCATCAGGAGTACCACTCCTTCTGTACTTCCCTTTTGCATCTCTGGTTGCTCTTTCCATCTCTTGGTGATAGAGAGGGATGGGGTAGAGGAATCAGGATGGAGCCTAACTGTGTACACAACTCCCAGAGAGTTCCTTTGTTGAATCAACATACAAGTCATGAAATTATAGTAGAACTCTCTTAAGTTATGCCCATGGCTTCTTCTGAGAGTTTCCAATTCTTAATCCCATTTTCATTCACTGTTTCATTGAATACCTGTTCCCATGAGTCTTCATGCTTCATGCAAAAAAGTCTTTATTCCAGATCTTGCCAAATACTGAGCTTTGGTTTCCAAGACAGAATAGAGCTGGATGAACCAAAGATGCTTTTGTGTCTCAGGAGAAAGTCTGTATGTAAAGAAAATATAGCGAGTACCTGCCTTATGACCTTGATTTGTTGTGTTATCAGGAGCAAAATAATAAGCACTATGTCCTTATTTCCTGAATTGTCCCACAGCAGATAAACAGAGTCCAGAAGTGCCAATAAAGGGAAATCCCTGACAACAAATGAGCAGTATTGTATTGATTTTCTTATAGTAAGGCAGAAGGTGCATCTTTTGGAGGTTGTTTTTTGATCACTTATGACTCAATTACTCTGGAGATTTCATCTCTTGGTGATAGGGATGGGGGTAAGGGATGACAAGGTAGAGCCCTGTTGTGTGTACCTGTTACAGTTTATGTTTAGTTGTCCCCCCAAAACCTGATACAGTCATGGGGTGAGGACTTCTAGAGTCTGAGATTAACCCATGATCCACTGAGATTATGGGTCTTAGTACTGCTGGGATTGTGGGTGCGAGTGTTACACCCAGCCTGGAGTGAATAATCCAAAGTTACGTAAGAGAGTCAGACAGACTTCCTCTCTGTTGCCATTGTTGCTGCTACTCCTCTAGTTTGCTCTTCACTGCCACCATGAACTGTTGCCCTGTGCCATGTGCCACCCTGCCTTGGAGCCAGCTGAGTATGGACTGAAACCTCCAGTAACTGTGAGCTAAATAAACCTTTCCTTCCTTCATTTTGGGTGTTGGGTATTTGTTCCAGCAATAAGAGAAGAGTAACTGAGACTGTACCACTCTCATAAACCAACCTTTTCTAGGTCTAGGTGTCTACAGACATCTCTTGGTACCTGAGTACTAAGATTTTTCAAATGGACCTCTGAGTCAGCCTGTCTCCCAAAGGTGGTTCTGTTTGACTTCCCACTTTTCTGTGGATGGCTGCCGTACAGAAGTGTGGTGCCCCAAATCAAGACATCTTCCTTGATAGTCCCATTTTTGTCATCCCTCTCAGCTCTTCATAATTTTCAGAGGAAACACATCACAGATAGTCATCAGGATCCCACCACTTCTTGGCTTACACTGTCTCTAGTCCTTTCCTTGTCCTGGCCAAGTGATCGGGGACTACCATCATCTTCCTTCATGTTAACATTGTTTTCCTAGCTGGTCTTTGTCCTTGGGTGTCTACTCTGATTGATTTTCCTCCCTCTGTTCTTAGTGGGTAACGTTTTACATTCATTCATACACATAATTATCTTGTTACTGTCTTATTTCATTACTGGAATGGATGCTCTGTGAACTCAGGAATCATCTTTTGGGGTTCATGTTTTATTCTCATTGTTTTATCAATCTTCGTGGTGCTTAGGTGTATGTATTCAATAGATAAATGAAGGGGCACTAAGATCAGATTATTTCTTTGTCATTTTCAGAATTTATCTTTATTTACTTGTTTTATGCTGATAAAGATCAAAGAGACCCATCCTGAGCCATTCTAAGCATATTTGTCTGATGACAGAACTAGTAGATGCTACTTTTAAAAGAACATCAAAAATCAAAAGAGAAAAACAACATCCTTGCACATGGTCCTGAACCGTGGCTTTCTGTTATAGCTATCACTTTACTTAGTCTAACCACTTCAGAATCATTTAAGATAGAATCCACATACACTTTTAAAAAATGTTTATCTTTGATGCAAGGAATTCCTGGAAAACAGTTTACATTTTTCTGTAGTGCTGGAGTCTACAAGGGTTGATAAACGTTAGTCCCCATTTAAAATATACTACTTTTTGTTGAGCATCAAAAATATAGTTCCTGTAACTGCTGCTGCTCCTTAAAGCCTCATGTCGTTATCTGCACTCTCCATCAGATTCCCAAGGCCAGTAGGGAAGCTCCTCAATCAGCATTTGTCACAACACAATGCTAGATAGAGTTCCTGATAACCCCACAATGCATTAGCTTCAGATTCTTCTACCATGAATGAAATCTTGTCCTTTTGCTAAAGTTGCTTTTCTTCTATGTTTTAAAAAACTGCCTGCCCTGTCTTGCTAGGAAAGCACCTTTCACATTTTGCTCAGTGGTGGATGATGGATAGGCATACGAGAGTTTCATGTTCCTTTTTGCTTTCTAGGGGCACCTGAGGAGAAACGCTAGTTGTATAGAACAGGAGCGAGGAAGCCTTAGCTCTGTTCATCTCTGGTAGTCAACAAGAGTAAAAAACTTGGACTATGGCCCAACATCTGTCTTGCCTTTAATGTTGAGAACCTACCTTTTATAGACACCTGTTGGGTGGTATTTGTTTTCTAGTTGTGCATTAAGATAATTCAGCCTTGCCACTTTATAACCTCATTAAAGTCATTAAAACATAAAGCAAGACAACATGAGTGATATGTGTAATCTTCAGAGGTGTGGTTTGTCAGCAAGGGCATATTTTGATATGGAGTATTCAGCACAGTGAGGAAAAGAGCAACCCGTGCCTGGTGCCAGATGGACACCCCTTGTGGAATCTGTTACTAATCCCAGGGGCCCTATTAGATGGGGTTTATTTTCAATATTAATCTTGATATGAAGGCAGCTGCAGTTCTTAAAAAAGATCATGCCTCTGACTTACTTTTATTATGGGCAAAAAAATTTATAGATCAACTTTATGGATGGATTCTGCTTTTCTCCCCTCAGTTAATAACCAACACTGTGGAATGTGCAGTAATTTTTCCTATGTGCCATATATTCTTCTACTAGTAGCAATGAGAAAAAGAATTCTTTTTGTTAGGAATAAATGGAGTCAGTATAGGTCAGTAATATGTGCACTTCATGTAAGAGTCACTATAAATAAGGTGCTAACATTTTATTTTAGAGCCAAGTAGTTTGCCTTTTTAAAAGTTTCTAGGCAAGAATTTCTTCTCCAAATATGTTCCATTTTAACTGTGGCAT
>PVKN010019518.1:0-16345 GCA_004027915.1 Capromys pilorides | reverse complement strand
TGAAAACAAATGAGGTTTGTAGCCAAAGTGCTGAATTCATTCAACTGCTATTTTAAAAACAACTCCTTTGTCATTTTAACTGAATTGAACCTCTTTATAAAGAAAGCATATTTTAATCTTTTATTTATTTATTTATTTGGCACAGGGTCTCTCTATGAAGCTGGGACTTCTAGTGATCCTCCTATACCAGCCTCTTCAGCACTGGCATAACTGGTGTGTGCCACCATGTCCAGTTTCAGTGGCCTGCGCAGTACACCTGAGATCCCAGTGCCAGCACTATGTATGGTACCAGGAATCAAACCTGGGTCTTTGCGCTTGCCAGGCAGGTGCTTGGACTACTGAGCTATTTCCCCAGCCCAAGAAAGCTTAGTTTTTAGAAGCACCGAAATTTCAAGTGTATGTTCTATACCAATACCTTTCCCAACCTTTCTTTGAATTTCAGACATTCAATTTTCTTTTATTCTTTGATATAATTCACTACTCCAGTTGCCTGGCTCTTGCTTACTTCCTGGTGGCAGGTGCTGCTAGTTATCCCCCAGCATCTTTTCTTTCCTTCTTTTCTCCTAAGAACCAATCTGTCAGCAGTGTTCATGGTATCATCTGGAGCGCATATGCAAGGGCTAGGGCTCTAGCTTCTGTAGTGGAATATGAGAACAAAAGGCACATTCTAGAGAGTTGACCCAGAAAGAGCCTGATGACTCAGAGAAGCTGACACCAAAACCCTGGGCTACCATGTCTAGACTACCTTTAACTTAAAGAGAAAAAATATTCTACTTGGTGGAAGCCATTGTTATTTTGAGTGTTTCTGTTACATGGTACCAACCTTGATTCTCACTGATCCAGAAGATGACATCTGATGTGCTCTCTAGATTCACTAGTAAAGAAGTCCAATATGCTTTTGGTTATATTATTTTTGTCTCATGGCTAACCACACAGAAAATTAAGTTCAGAGAGGTTGAATGTCTTGACAGAGATAACAAAACCAACATAAGGCCTTGCTGATGAGCCAGCCCTGTGCTCATCAATGTCTCTTGTAAGAAGAAACCTCAATTGTCAACCTACACACACACCCAGTCATCTTGACACTAAATCCCCTAATGCTTTCACATTTGATTTCTTTAAAGAGTACAGCTTTCTAAAAGCTGAATGATCACAGCACATCATCAGGCAGAATCGCACTCAGTGGTATTCCCATCCATCATCCCTTTGCCTTTCAACCGTTAGGCATTGATTACTCAGTCTTGAGAATTGTGACAATCGATACAATTTTTTCCCAGAGAAATAGTGTAGAAGACTAAAGAAATTAGCTGATTTTGTAGTAGAAAGAAGTGAGGTGTCACTCAAACCCTTAAAACCTAACCTCAAGTAAGTGCAGATGCCAATAAAGGGACAATCTATGTCACAGCTGCCAGAGGTGGAGAAAGACAGGGCTTGCATGTTGGATGAGCATTGAAGTGCACAAAATGCAGAACATGTGGGTTCCAGAACAGACCTTGTGGCCAGACCTCCTGCCTGTGGATCACTTTGGAACATCTCCTATTTGACCTAAGGACTCTAACCCAACACTTGATATCAAGATTGCAGATCGTCTTCAGTTTCTGAGTCATCAATTATCCAAAAACTTCACAACTTAAGGGAATCATTCTATTTAGCTCACAATTTTGTGGAACACAATTTAGCGTGGGTTCAACTATTAGAATCTTGCTTGAGACATCTTGTGAAGTGGCAGTCAGATGCCAGCTGGAGTTGCTGCCCCCTGAAGGCTCCTTTGCCCTGTGGGTCCACTGTGACACAGCCATACAGCCATTGCTTGGCACCAACTGCCAACTGGGATCACAGCAGGGACCAACCCAGTGGCTGTGGGTTTTCTAGCAAGAATGTCTCCATGCATATTTACTTGTTCTGTGACAGGTGACTTCCTCCAGAAGGACCATCCTATGAGAACAGGTGGAAACTCCATGGCCTTTTGTAATCTAGTCTTGGAAACTTCACTCCTTCCTACCTCAGTTGAATTTACCTGTCTAGACTGAAGGCAGGAGATATAGACCCCTTCAATCTCCTTTATATGTCTTTTACACATCATAGTAGGACACGGGACATGAGTGAATTACAAAATGGGGAGTTAGGAGACCAAGTGTTCAAACACCAATAAACTTGCGATGGGTGTTTTGTTTCTTACTGTATTTTGTGTTCCTCATAGTCGCCTTTTTTCTTATTTTGCCCTCAGCTCTGTTTGGTTTCCAGTGCTTCTAGTACCCACAAATCCATGGTTTTCCATGCCTGAAATATAAATTATTTATCTCCATCTGGCTTAGTCCCAGTCCCATTTCTCAGCTTCAGGTGGTACAGCTGTCTTTCAGAAAAGGCATTCCTATATAAAGCTACCCCAAGAGCATGTTCCAAGGAGAAAGTTAAGGAGCTCCAGACTCCAAAGAAAGGACATTAGAAAGACTTTGTCAAGCTATAAGAGTCAGTCAGGTTTTATTTTAGAACAGTGTTCCTTGTTGGTTAATGACTTTTCTCCATGCAGTGACTCAGAAATCTTAGTCCCTTCTAGTTTGTGATTCAGTTCTTGCCATCCACCACACACAGCTTGAAGAAAATGAGAAAGCTTTGGGGTGGGCTTTTCTGCTTTTTAAATCAACTCTGTTCCTGTTCTTTTGGTCCAGGCTGGACCATTGAATTCCTGACGGAGTGTCACATCCCAGGAATAACCACCCAGAAATGTTGGTGTGTACACTGTCATCCTTGCTACACACTGCCCCAAACTATACTGTCTACACTGCAGAGCTAGTATTGCACATATTATATTCAAGTGAAATAAAAATCCAGGAGATATTAACTTCAAGACAAAATTGACTGTGGAAAGAAGTCTCAATATTAATGCCCCTCGGGGTGGCTAGAGGCAGACTGAGGGAATTTATTGCCTTGAATGTTCAGTGGTTTTTATGTGACTGTCCCTCAAGCCTGTAGTTGACAGCGTCATTTTCTTCATGTACTGCATTCCTGACATATTTTTTCAAATGCCAGCAGCACAGATTGACTATGTCTCGAAGTTTGGGGAAAACTCTCCATTCACAAATGCCATTTCCCAGTCTATTTCTCGCTGAATAAACATGTGACTATTTGGAGAGATGAAGCCTAGAAATCAAGATGGAAAGGACCATTAAGAGAATGTGCAAGGAGACATATTTTAGTGGCGTAGAATCCTAGCAGGCTGGCTGATGCTGTGAAGTGCTTTCTCTCTATTGGAAATTTAGCTCGCCTTTCTTTCTTCAATATGGTGTTTAGAGATTGCAGTAGACAATTCTGGGGCCACAGAGAATCTTTCAGGTCACCTATTCCAGTCCATTTACCAGACAGATGGGAGAAAAAAATAATTTAACTCATAGGAGATAAATGACTTCCTTGAGACCATACAGCTATAAGGCACCAGAACCCAAGGATGAGGAAACAGAAGGACATCATTAGTGTGGTGTGCTCACCATGAGCTTAGTCCTTACATACTCTTCTTACCCAGGCTGGGGACCTACAACCACTTCAGCTATGGCCAACGGTCTCTGCTATGTTATGTGGCATGCAAACAGATCTGTAAAGGTTTAGCTCAACACATCCATTGTCTTGCTGCTGACTTCCTTGGAAAGGCCAAACACTGGATTCTAGCAGTACCAACTCTGTCCCTCACCAATGCTATTTGCAAAGACTGAATCTGAGACCTTGCAAGCTGGACAGAGCCCCATTTTATGAGTGCTCCAAATCACGTGGGAGGCACACGTCCAGTCCATTTTGACACTTGAGAGTGGCATGGGCTGACATGACCATGACACTCCGTGCCTGGAAGACAGCTGTGTATCCTGACCATTTCTCCAGCAAAAACAAAAATCGGAGAACTGTTTATTGGGCCCCTGTTGAATTAACAAGTCACCAGAGGAGCCTCCGCCACATTTCATTATGACCACATTTGCAAAGCTTGGAGAGAGGCTGGTGGGGAGGAAAGCCGGCAGCTGTTTTTCAAGAAATTAATTTGTAACCCTGCAGTGATCAGTCCTGGTTAAGTGAGAGAATCAAATTATCTAAGTTACTTCTGCTGGGAAGGTCGGCTGCTCTGAATCCTGATGAAAAATAACACAATGGTGCTATTTAATTTAAAACCTCCGTCTGCTTCACTTATAATTCATAATGATTATGCCTCGCCTTTATGTAGTATCCAAGAATCTCAAACAACTTTGAAAGCAGAAATGATTCATCCTTGGGATCCTACAGAGAAGCAATACTGGCTCCTCTTTCTCCATAGGGACAGCAGAAAGGGAAGATTGAACCTTACATCCTGGGTTGCCAGCTGACTTTTCAACACAAATCAACACTCCTTCTTGTTATTTAGGACTTGGCATCAACTCTGGGCAGACCAATATATTACACCAGTGGACATCATGATATCAAGAGCATAAAGGAGATAGGGAGTTATGGCTTACAAATGTAAATCAATATCGACCATGGGCTTTCAGCCATTATTTTCTGAGAGAAATGCTTCTCTTGCTTCCAGCAGCCTGGCCAGCATATGGTAGCCGTCTCCAAAACAATCTTAAATGTTGATCTAATAGGTCTGCGCATTACAGAGAGGGAATGAAACACATAAAAATAACAAGAAACACATGTCCTGCCCTTTACAGTTTACAATGCACTGTCGTATCTGTTACCTCATCTTTTATACACTCATCTTTTAAATACTCATCTCTTATGTTATCTTATTTACTTGGCACTCCTGGTTCAAATTAAACTTCCGGTTCACACTCCAGCTAGGCAGAATGTATTTCACAGTAGTCCCCACCGCACTAAATCTGCAGTCAAGGGCAGTAGGAACCTGAACAGAGGACAGACTTCACTTGATTCAGTCACTAAGCCACCAAGGGCCACAGAATCAACTGTCTCAGCCATTGTATGCAGGTTCAGATACTGCTCCTCTGTTCAATACCAAGAGGAGAATTAATAATGATAATAATGTTATCCTTTGTCTAACACCTGCTATGTAGCTGGCCGTTTGCCAGCTTTTTAATATATATTCACCATACTCTTTACCCTATTAGGCCGAATGTCATAGGAAATAAGTGAAGCTTACCCTTGCCTAAGGTTAGGGTTCTGCCCATCCACAGTTGGCACACCTGGGAAGATTTAAAAGCATGCTGACCAGAACCAGCCGTATTTCCTGACTTCACTTTCTGACATTCTCATTTCTTTTCCTCCTAAGGAAAAAAAAAGAGGCAATGGAGAAAAGCACCCGACAGATGTTCTGTGCCCATTAAAAGGCATTTCCATTGCTCACAGCCCTGTGTCTCCATGGGGAAGGACATTGCAATAATTGCGTAGTGCAATATCGCTGCGGGCATCGGCACTAGAGGCCTCCTGTTGGGAGAGAAGATGCAGGCAGCCCCTAGAACCACAGTCCTAGCAAAGGACTATGTTCTCAGCCACAGACAACCTCCACCCGAGGGCTGCCAGGGGCCGTTGGCTTCCACCTTACAACTGGGCTGGTCAAGGCCAGTATCATAGACAGACATCAGGACCAACAGGGGAATGAGCCAAAGAGTCAGGTGACAGCTGATGTTTGGCCTGAGAAAAGGGCTTTTGTGCCTACATCTCTCACCCTCCCACTGCAACAATCCTCTCCTTTGTTCCCCAAACACATTGGCTTTCTGTTCTTCAGCCCAGAGCACCTGGACCCTTTCCCAGCCTGACCACCCAGAAGACTGCTGCTCTTTCTGGGAAGCCCAAGTCATCAACATTCTCTTTTCTAAGACTTTCTTGTATCCCCAAGCAAGAGTAATCATTTCATCATCAGCAATTCCATGACACATTGTCTTTCTTTCTTTCTTTCTTTCTTTCTTTCTTTCTTTCTTTCTTTCTTTCTTCTTTCTTTCTCTTTCTTTCTTTCTTCTTTCTTTCTTTCTTTCTTTCTTTCTTTCTTTCTTTCTTTCTTTCTTGGATGCAAGGTCTCACTATGCAGTTCAGACTCATAGTGGTCCTCCTGTCTCAAACTCCCCAGCACTGGGATAGGTGTGTGCCATCACATCTAATTTTGGAGCCAGCACAGCAAGTTTGGAGTTCCAGGGCCAGCACAACATGCAGTACTGGGAACCAAACTTAGGTCCTTGGACTTGTCACACAGGTGCTTAGACCACTGAGCTATCTCCCCAGCCCTCCAGATAATTATCCATGTTTTATCTGATAGTACTAATATTGTCTTGGAAAGAATTATCTATGTGCCTTTCTTTTACATAAAAACTAGATCTCTTTGATGTTAGAGGCATAGATAAATTATCTCTATATCTCTGACTTTAAATATTAAGATTCTGTGATTATCTTATTACTTTTGTCAACTCTTATCCCCACTCTCACTTAACTATCAATTAACTGTGCAGAAGTAAAAGCTACGACTGATTCTGCTTACCCCCAGATCTCAGAGCAGTACATGGCTTTTTTGTTTGACCAGTTGGGTAGCAGAAGGGTAGATAAATAGTTGGCTGAATAGAGGAAGAAATAGATATGAAAAGGAGGAGGATGGGATAAATAGATAAATAGATAAATGGATAGATAGAAGTATGGGTACATGAGTGAATTAATAGATGAATAGATGCTAGATATGTGGATAATGGGTGGGTGGGTAGTAGATTTGTGGGTGGATGGAAGGATGAGTGGATGGACAGATGGACAGATGAAAGGTAGATATATGAAGTAGTGGATAGACAGTTGGGAAACAGGTGGATGAGTGAACAGATAGTTGGTAGATGTGTAGACAGAGGGATAGATGGGTAGTACTAGGGTGAAAGATGAAAAAATGAATGGATAGATAAAAGAAGCAAATAATAGGACTTATAAAAGTGAAAGAGGGAGCTGGGCGTGGTGGCGCACTCCTGTAATCCCAGCACTTGGGAGGCTGAGGCAGGAGGATTGGTGCTAGTTCGAGACCAGCCTGGGCTACAAAAGTGAGCTAAAGGCCAGCCTGAACTGCATAGCAAGAGGGTCTCAAAAAGACCAAAAAAAAAAAGAAAGAAAGAAAGAAAGAAAGAAAGAAAGAAAGAAAGAAAGAAAGAGGAGGGGTTGGGGAGATAGCTCAGTGGAATAAGTGCTTTCTTGGCAAGTACAGGGTTCTGAGTTCAATCCCCAGAACCAAAGAAAAAAGAAAGTGAAAGAGGAAAAACTCGACGCACACAAGATTATAGAGAGGATAAGCTGGGGAATGTGGGTGTCATGTGCTTGTCACACAGGGCTTGATTTCCTGTTACAGAAACCGTAATACATCACACATGAATAGAAGATATCCAAAAACAGCTTGTGCACTCGCAAGGCAGAAGGTAAAAACCTGCCAGTGTCAGGGGAGGTAAAGGAAGGGCAGGGGAAGGAAAATTCAGATCTCAGGGAGCCCCAAGGTGGCCTCAAACTATGATCTGAGTCCAGGTACAGGAGCGCTTGTGGGACTAGTGGCTAGACAGGGTGACAGGAAAAGGCTGGGTGAGTTGGAGGCTGAGGTGGCTTCTTAAGGAGTCTCACTGGGATGATGATTTGCAAAATCCTGACCTCTCAGATTTTCTGGAACAGCCCAAACATACCATTGTAAGTCATGCCCAGGACTTGATGTGGGCTTTGCCATTTGAATAATAAAGTATCAGTGTGTCCAAAGGGGACCGTTTCAGGCAACCTATACCTCATGTCCCATACAGTGCACATTGTAATTAACATCAGCTGTTTTGAACTTTCTCTCATACCCTCTGGACTATGCTGAGATCCAAATCTCATACTTCCTCAACTCACGCTTACCTCTCCCAATTGTTCAATCTTGTTTCATTGTTGTGTGAGTCCATTCTCTATTACTGTGATGAAATATTAGAAGTTCAGCACATTATAAAGAAGAAAGGTTTAACTAGCTCACAGTTTTGGAGGTCCAGGGCACAACTCCAACATAGGCTGAGCTCTTTCTGGAGAGGACCTAAGTTTGGCTCTCACGGGTGAAGACCTCATGGCAAATGGGCACAGTGGAAACATGTGCAACAAGAGAGACATCCCTTGGTGAGGCAGGAAGCTACACCATGAGAATGGCAGCAACAGTCTCCCATAGCCCCACCTCTTAGAGGTTCCACTACCTTTCAACACACCCCACTGAGGACCAAGCTTCCAGTTCATGAAACATTGAGGCACGTATTCAGAGCATATCCAAACCATAAGAACCATCACTTAGCTTCCATTTCTATGGCTGGAAACATCTGCTCACCTGTTTCTATTCTAGGCAAAGAGGTCCACCTACGTGGAGCTTCCCAAACCTCCATCTGCATGTTCCCTTCAGTCTGTGAGCCCCTACCCTACTTGACATTGTGACCTCACTATACTCCTGGAAACTAGATGGAGTCCCCAGAGAAAGAGACCTAGGGCTGACGAGTGCTCTGCTCAGAGAAACAAGAAAGAAAAGTAAAGGAACCAAAGAACAGTGAGACCAGGTCTGCAAAATTCTGCCTATCTTGTCTTTCCTTCTGTAGAGCACCCTTCCTTTCCATCTCTCTGTCCTCCTCTAAATTGAGCTCTGCCATCTTGGGGCACCAGCTGGTTGAGGGGGTGAAGACAGTTCTATTTGCTGCTCTGACAGTATAGGCTACAACCCTGTTACCTCCAAGTTGTCCCCAAAAGAAAATGAGGATGTAGCATTACTGCAGCAGCCAGTTCTAATTACTGTATGCTAATTGGTCACCTTCAGGCTTGAGGATGGTGCCATTTCCTTGACATGAAATGACAGAAGCGCCCTGTACTTGCCTTGCTCTACTTCTTCTTCCATTACTCTCAGAGTCATTTCTACCAGGCAACAGAAGTGCACGGACACCCCAGGCAGGCAGGAGCCTACAAAACTGTCTGACACTGACATTTCACATTCCTTCAGATCCAGAAAGAAACTCTGCTCTTGGATCCTAAACCTTGGGCTTTAATTGTCCTTGAGCCCTCCTCAGCTCCAGGGCATGCAAATTCCATTCTATGCATATTTAACATTATTTGGGGTCTCAGGGCCTTTATTGGCTTTTCAAAGAAGCCCAATATGTTTTTCTAAAAAAGAAAAAAGAAATCACTGGCCTAAAGAGAAAAGTATTAGTTTATCAAGAATTTCTCTTATTTCCTACATACCCTTGGGAAAAGCAATGTGATAGGAAAAAGGGAAAGGAGGAGATGCAGTTGGCACTCATGTTTGAGTTGGGCATCAGGAGTTACCAACAAGATGCCCAACCCTGTGTGTGTCCAACTCAGTGCAGAAATGATTTGTAACTATGTTATAACAGTTAATTTCGGCCAAACCATCTGCAGTTTTCCCAGCTTATTAACTTCTTGGTTCAAATTCTAATAATTTTTAAAATTTTAATTGGTTAAATTATTGATTTCAGTGCTGGAGATCAAAGCCAAGCCCTCACACAAGCTAGGCAAGTGCCCTGCCACTGAGCTATGTCCCCAATCTGACCATTTAAAAAAAAAAAAATCAACTATAGCTTTTAATTTATTGTCTGAGATACTGCAACGCCCTCTTCACTGCTCTACCTAGATCCACAATTGCGCTTTTAAATTTAATTTTCCATCTTGTAGACAAGTTGGAAGAGCTGTCCCAGGAGCTGCCCTGTACATGACCTGGACTCACATCCCAGTGAACCTCATACTACACCTGTTCGCCCACATCTCATCACATCTGTATACACACGTTGTTATTGCTGTCATTGGTCCAGGGACCACTTTCCTTTTTGCCTCCTTCCAACTGTTGCCCACACAAGAGCCAATGATTGTTTGCAGATGCAAATCTGATCTCATGCCCCAAACTCCACACCCCTTGTGTCCTGAAGTGCGACCACAGAAACCCACGCTAGACTCAAGTTTGCTTGACCCCTAAAACAATGCTAGAGAGGGTTGAATTAAATTGAGCAAATGTCAGAGGAAAGTATCTGTGGAGTTTACTGCTTATGCTACATTAAAATGAAGTGGATGAAACTGGTTTTTAAACAGGTTAAATGCACAATACAAATGAAAACTACATAAGACACAAATAAATTTTCTTTCAATTAAATCTCCCACTGATCAAAGGTTATGTTTTATGGATTCTGTCAGAATCCCCATATTGCCTTACAGACTAAATAGGAAAATCCTTACATGGTAGCTAGGATTCCAGATGTTCCATGTTTGATGGAAGAAAAGAAAATGAGACTTGCCTCTCTCTTGCCGTTGTTTTGAATTTGCATTGAGTTCAGTTTATTCACCCAGCCAAGGCCACTCTGAATTCAGGCAAAATAAAACATGCAGCAATGACACTATTATCAAACAGACCAGAACCGGCATCATTTCAAAAGCTTCAATATGAGGGTCAGGGATTCACATCAGGCAGATACTGCTTTGTCAGCCTTGTGCAGACATTGAGAATGTGATGCGATACAAGTGCTGATTGAAGATATATTAATAGATAAGTGTCTTGCAGGATTCTCTTGGCATATTATCTTATTGTTGTTATAGTCATGTGCTGCATAACAGTGGTTTAAATATATATATATATATATATATATATATATATATATATATATATATTAGATCATAATGGAAAATTTCTAGGGCCTGCAGATATGGTAGCCATGGGGTCATGTGGTCACTTCAATGTCTGTGATATAAACACAAATCCACTGCACTCCTGGTTGTATAAAACTGTAACACAGTTGGGTGTGGTGGCACACATCTGTATGGTTGTGCACATCTGTAGTCTCTGCACTCTGGGAAGCTGAGGCAGGAATGATGTAAATTGAAGCCTTCAAGCCCAACCAAAGCAACATAGCAAGACCCGGTCTCAGAGTAAAAACTAAAAACTTGGCTGGAAATGTGGTTCAGAGCCGAAGTCCCTGGCCTCAGTCCCCAATATCTCACACACACACACACACACACACACACACATTTTAGGTATAGTACGCAGACTTAGTTACAGTACATAATCCTTGATAATAACCATAAATGACTATTTAATGGTTTGTGTATTTACTAAACTATACTTTTATTGTTATTTTAGAGTATATTTCTATTTTTCAAAACATCTTACTGTAAAAAAAAATATCTGCCATAGTAGGTGCAGTGACCTCAGACATCTTATGTTTACCATGGCACTTGGTGGCACCAAAGAGTCACATCCACCACCCAGACTTATGTAGCACTCCATGCTGTTTGTACAATGACCAACTTGTACAATGACCCCATTCTTAAGTTAGACATAACATTATTAGTGTTATTATCGAGAGCACATGAGTATTAGGGTACAGATGGAAGGTCTATACCCTAAAGTCTCATCTGCTCAGAGGCAGGGCTCTAGAAGGTGATTGGATCATGGCACTATACTCATCAGCAGGTTAAGCCATTGCTGAATGCATCACTGAATGTGCTGTTAGGAAGCAGGTCTTGGTTCCTGGGGACATGGCCTGGAAAAGTATTCTATTGTCCCTGGCCCCTCCCCTCACTCATCTCTCTGGTTGCCATGAGGGAATAGCCTTTCTCCAGCAGGCCCTTCCACCATTTAATTAGCCCTGGACTTGACCCATTGTGGAAGTTAGAGTCTGGGACACGCACTGATCCAAAGTCCCCCAGTGCTTCATGAGTAATGGACATATTCTACTTCCAGTGTTCAGGAAAAAATGAAGACCTGGCAGTTCTGGTGCCTGTGCAGGCATCATGCTTCCCTTCTTGTTTGTAGATCTCAAGCTTTAAATAGGGTAACACACCCCCAGCTTCAAAGGACAAATGATGATAGCTCTAGAGGTATAAAAGCTAGCTTGCTCCTTGTCACTAGTTATGTGATTCCACGGACTATGTGTGCTGATTGTGGCCAATGAAACATAAGAAAAGTATGATGGGAAAGCCTCCCAGAAAAGGCTGCAGTCCAGCATGAAAGGAAACCACTTGATTTTTCTCCGGTTCCTTTATCCTGCTCTGAGCACTATGAGGGCCTGGTACTTGAAGCTGCAGCAGGCCCAAGATCCTCAAGAACTCTTCTGAGTATTCAAAACAATCCTACTAAGGAGAAAACCAAGGTTGAAAGGGTGGAAGTTGTTAGGCATTGCTGGGCAGCTGCACCAACCTTGCCACTATGAACTTCCTTACTCTGTGACAGCATCCATCCTTTCTTAACTGCTACTCTGGCTTGAAGTTACATGCATCCTTAAGCTTTTCTAGCCACAGAAGAGAATAGAGCTTAAATACATAATAGTTCAAGCTCCATGTTAGCATTTTGCAAGGGATTCTTCTAGTGTCTCCCTGCCCCCCGCCCCCATGCCCTCATGACCTCCTGGCCCCAAGGACAGAGACGATTAGTGGGAAGATTGCTTTTACCATCCCCAGCTGGTATCAAATGGTGGTTCTGCCCAATGAATGCATGTGGAAGAGACAGGTATCCTCGTTGAGCCCAAATATTTGTCCGTAAGTGGGAGCTGTTCTGGGTTTCTTTTTACCCTGCTATGGCAAAAAAGGAAGTTCCAAGTTCTGGCCATTAGTGTAAGTCTGAAGGGAACAGAAGCCTGCCCATCATTATGAAGAATGGAACAGGAATTAGAAAACTTCTTCTGCTGAAAGAAGTCATTGGAATTGAGGAATGTTTAGCTATAACCTTGATATAACTTTGAACAATACATAGAGTTGGCAGTTTCAATTCTAAAGAGTCAGTCTCACATCTTTCACACAGCATTGTACCACAGAACAACTGGGTCTGGCTACAACTCAGACACTTTGATCCCACAAAAAAACAATCTTCCTCATATTTGTCATGGCCCACAGAGCTAAGCTTTTGTTGGAGTAGTGATCTTCCTCAGTTCAAGGCATTTCCAAACCTGGAGGCACCCAGTCCATCAAGAAGGTCTCTAAGACCTTGTTGACAGACATCCACTTTCCCAGACTCCTTCAGGCCTTTTGCTAGGGCTGCATAGCAAAGTCTCATAGCCTAGGTGGCATAAGCAACATAGTTCATCACCTCATAGTTCTGGAGACCAGAAGTCCAAGTCCAAGATGAGATCCTCTTTGGGTGTATAGGAAAGGATCTTTTCTTGGCATATATGGAATTTCTCCTTCCTGTGAGTCGCCAAATCCCCTCTTACTGTATGTCCATCTCTATGTCCAAAGTCACTGCCCACTTTGGATGCTGGAAATCAGACCCAAAGCCTCATGAGCACTACACAAAGCTACATTGTCAGCCCCCAATGCTATTTATAATTACGACACCAAATTACAATAGAATCTCACCTGTACTTTTATTTGATTTCCTCTGTAAAGATCCTATGTTCAAACAAAGTCACTTTCTGATTACTGGGTACTAGGATTGCAGCACAACTTTATTCATAAAGGACACAATTCAAACTACTTTTTTAAAAAAAACTTACTCCCCCCACCCCACCCTTGTCACAATCATTGCCTTCCTTTATGCTTGAAACTCTGGCATGAGGGTGAGCTGTTTGGAGCTAAGGCAGCCATCTTGGCACCATTAGGAAGAAAAACAAAATCATCAAGGCACCAGTCCAGCAGTTTAGAACACTTTGGAGCTGCCTACTTTCCAACTTCATGTTAACTGCTGGATGTGCTTAGAGCTTAAACTGCTGTTAAATGAAGTTGCTGTTACTTGCATCCAAGTTCATATGAGTTTGTCAAATGAACCCACCTACAGATTGTGATCAGAATTACCAAAGGAATACCAGCTCTGACTTCAGCTTTGTAGAGGATGATCATCACATCTCCGCTGCAGAATATACTTTCAAAATTTGTGAAGCAAACCTGGTATCACTGCCTCTTTACAAATTTACTATAGAATCAAAGAAATCGTCACAACATTATTGAAAACCCCAAAATGCAATTCATTCATTTACTCCTTAAATATCAAACAGCTACTGCATTTGCGAGGACTTGACATAATGCACAAAATTGAACATCTTACAGTTTCTAGCCCAAGAGGAGAAACCAACATTGATCAATAAGCATGTAAGCAACTGCCAGACTGGAACCTGAAAGCCAGGTTCAATCTCATAGCTAGTGGCGTGTGCTGAGTACTGTTTGTGGGTTTCCCACAGAATTTCATCCAAATGGTTGTGAAGCTTGGTCTGAGGACTACTTTTTGAAAGTTAAAGGGGGTGCTATTAATAATTATTCCAAGAAAAACAACATGAGTAGAAATTCTCCTGAGAAACCAGGGCATCTGAGCTCCTCCTTCATGGTATTGTGCTCCAATCTAAAAATTGAGATATTAAGAACGTGGAGATGAAGAGTCAAAGGTCAAAATTTCAACTCCATAGAATATTTAATTTGGGCCACTAAGATAAACTAGGAAGTGATTTACTACTGATGTGATTGAGATTTAGGAATCCACAATGAAAAAGAATTTAGTTTTCATTTTCCCTAGAATTTGTGTATTTATCACAAACATGTATTTCTGGCCTCCTGGGAAACACATGTAACCCTGAAGAAGTGATGCATGGCTATAGTTTGATGTGGAATAATAGGGCAACATGAGACAGATTAGTTTCTGCTGTGCTAGGCTGGGAGAACCTCCACTCCTACTGTGTCTTGTAAAGGAATTTAAAGATTTCCCCAGCATATTAAATGAGGCTAAAAACTTAGATCAATAATTTTTCTTCACAAAAAGAAAAAAAACAAAAAGGATGAAAATGATCAGAGATTGATTCAGTGTACTTAATGCCCATGGCAGCTGACAGAAATACATTGTAGGCAATGTTTTGAAAGTTGCCAGTAAACTGGTCCAAATTGTGAGAGGCATTTTTGTTTAAATGTGCTTTATAACACACTCTATACATTTCAAAAACTGAGATCTGTGATGGGCATCTGTGAAGACGATGTATGAAGAAACTTGGTTTAGCAGCTAGTCTATTGCTTTTTTTCTGGTAAGTGGTTCTGGGACATCATGATAAAATAAAATTTTAGAAGAAACTTTCAAAGACACATGGCAATGAATTTCCATGATCTTTTTAATTTAACTATTAGCTAGATCTAATATGTCAACATTCCTATTTGTGATTTAGAGTTCATTGACGCAACTCTCCCATCTCTGACTTAAAAATCTATTCTCTCCCTTTCCGTCAAAACTGCAACAAATAAGGGAAGTCTCACAACTTACTTTGAGTGAAAGCCTGACTACCTTCTGGCACAGCTTCTTGGGAGAATTATTTAATTTCTCTAGATCTCAGTTTCCACATGTAAAATGAGAGTTATATCAGCTAACTTCATCAGAGGACAAAAATGTCATGGAGTAGACAAAATACAATTCCGATTCTCAATAAGCCTCAATAAATATGAGAACTTCATCTTTGCCTTTGCCTTTCTCTCCATTCTCAAAAATTAATTTACTCTCTGGGAGAGGTAAAGTCCAGGCTACATTTTGGGTTTTATAAAAGCGTTATTCACATATAAACAAGGTTCACAAGTGGACCAAATCTCAAAGGAAAGTGAACTCTTGAAGTGTGAGGTGTGCCCAAAAAGAAACATTCCTAGAGAATCCCCCAGGGACACTGTCCCCCACACAAGTTGTCTCCTCAAAGGTGACCAGTGTAGCGACACTGAGCACTAGCAGGTCTGCACTGTCCACTGATAAACCTTCTAAAGCATCTGTTCTTTGTACCTGGCTTCTGGTCACCTAGATATGTGAGGCAAATGGATTTCCTTAACCGTTCATTTGTTGGCACATTTTGCATATCAACATATCGTGGCTGATTTGTTCATTCTTATCTTGAACTTTTAGGATATTTGCAGTTTTAGCTCTTTTGAACACTGTTGCTATGGATGTCCTTCCTCTTTTGGAGTGTAGAACACACATTTCTCTTGTATATGCACAGTATTTTAATTGGAATTTCTAGGGCCACAGGGTTACATTAAATGTTGTAGTCACCACAGCTTTCTACAAACCAGAACTTCTTTCACAACACCACATGTATTTCTTATTTGCTAAGAATTCTAGCTTCTATTTCTAATGTTTTGTTCTATTTCTAATGTTTCTGGTTCTTAAGTTTTAACAGATTTTAGCATTATGTTAGATTTTATAGCTACAGGATATATCAAATGATTTTTCCATGTGTACTCAAAAAATTATACTTTCCCCTTCATTATGTTAACACATAGTATGTTATTTTGACTGACTTTTCCAATCAATGCAAGGACCTAATTTGCATTCTTGCCATAAACTCAACTTGACATACACTGATATCATTTTTACTTATTGTTACGTTTGTTTTACTGATTTTTAAAAATTTATAATGAAAGCAGTGATTGTACACTAATGATTTTTGTCTTTGAGTAGCATGGAAGTAAATGA
>PVKN010019517.1:0-16334 GCA_004027915.1 Capromys pilorides | reverse complement strand
AATGATTTGAAAAAGAATACTACTTTCTCTGAAGAAGCACCTATGAAAAGTAAATGGGATGCTTGTGTGCATCTTTGTGTTATCTGTGGACTTCAGGCTTATTATCAGGAATAAATGCTGCTCCAGGTTAGCAAACCTCCCTCCTAGTGTTTAGGAGATTCATGAGGTTAAATTTTGTGTTAAATATTTGTCTGGCCATTGTTACACTTTTATTGTACCTTGTGTTTTTCTCTAACTCATAAATTTTGCATAATGAGAAAAAATTCCTGTTACTAAAAATGTTGTCAACTGCAAGAAGAATAGATTGAATCATAGATCTTACTTCAGTGTTGAACAGAGAGATTTTACTTAATGGTCAGGAAGTGTCATCCATTACACTTTAACATGAAAATCAGTTTTATAGCTCTCCTCCTGGGACAATATCAGCTTTTGTAAAGAATCAATAAGGTTCACAGAGTAAGAGAACAAGAGCTCATCACACCCTATAAAGAAAGACCAGTGCTCCTAAACTCCCCCAAGACTGTTGAAAGAAAGCATTCGCATCCAGAAGGGTTGCTTTCTGAACTTACTTTATACACAAAGCTTGTAACTTCAATTAAATAAAGAATATTCAATTATGAGGTGTTTTAAACCCTGATACTTCTATATAAAAGAAAAACACCAAGATTACATACTGCTATCCTCTGACTCTCCCTAATCATTTAAGAAGATAAAATAGGTCTGAAATTCAACAGAATCCTAAAGAATTATCAGGATATACAGTAAATTATTATTTAACATACCATCTAAATGAATATGAGTTATATACAGTTTCCTGGTAAAAAATGATCATATCAAATGTTAGAGAAGCTATGCAAAACATTTCTAGTCTCCATTGTCTGGAAATGAACAGAAAAATGTTTCTTCTTAAAAATGCACTGGTTTCAATCAGTATTCATTCACGTCTACTAAGCGCCAGGAATAAGCGTTAGCAGTTGATAGTCCCTTCCTACCCTCAGTGGCACTGGATGTACCATGTCACTGGGTAAGCTTTCTTCTTCCTTTCCTATGCAAAAATGACCTGTGAGTGTCACCAAAATTGGTTTCTCTTTTCAAGTTTCCATTTTAGTCAACTAGCTGGTCATGATCAAAGAAAATATGTTCAGGGATATCAGTGCTGATGCCGTGTCATAATTTCTAGCGAGCGTTCACCAACCCACCAAAGTTCTTAGGCATAATCTGTGATCTTGTTAAATCCATTCTTTCCAAAATAGAAAGGGCCCATGACCCTATGGTTGAACTTGTCTCCTATTTGGATTTGTGAGATACAAGGTAGCCCTGTTGTAGTGGAAAGAGAGAAGTTAGGTGTTTTCTTTTAGCCAGTCAGTAACTTTGATTTCAAAATTTTCTCTATGGCTCAGATTTTAGGAGGATTTGAACAGAGATCTGAGCAAATCCTGACAGAAGGTAGAGTTATGTAGGAATGGGTGTCATTCTTCCTAGCAGCACTCAGAGAGTAAGATAATTATTCCAGGGGTGGTGGCATGAGAGCAACTGCACAGTTAGGGAGCAGGAGTGAAACCTGAGGTACAGCAGCGAGGGCCCATAGGGTACTTGGTGTCACTGGAATGAAAAGAAGCCTCTCAGAGTACTGGGGTGTAACTTGTGATGCCCCTGACCCTGCAGCCAGTTAGCTAGACTTAATTGCTACTTCAGCAGGCAGGGAAGGAAGTGCAGCTAGAGAGAGGACACAGAGCTCAAATGTACCCGCTGCCGAGAAGGCCACAACAAGGAAAAACATTTTCTAAAGCCACGGAAGTGTGTGTTCCATTTTGGAGGTGAACTTTACAGGTCATTTGTCACAGAGCAAAGTCAGAAGGAGGCTGAAAACTCCAAGAAAATCAAGCTTTTCACTGGTCTTATTTACCACTAAATCTTTAACATTAGAAAAACACAGACAATCGATAAATATTTGTTTAACAAATGAGTTCATCATCAAAAATGAATTTGGAACCCTAGAAAGGAAGTTAATGGACTCAACAAAGAAAAATAAATCCCTAAAGTAAAACCGAGACCTGCCTCTAGCCAGTATGATTAGACGTTTCCTAACCCTCAGAGAGCAGGAACTAAAATTCAACCAGACTATACCTGTTTGGAGTCCGAATTAATATTTGATGAAGCAGGCATAGTTTTCCATTAAGTTACTCTGACTACTTTCACTAATTTCTTTTTTCCTCTAAAGGCCAAATTTAAAGATTACTTTGGGCTTTGAAAGTCAGATATTGAATCATGGTTGGTCTAAGTAATTATATAGAAATCACTACAGGAACAGTATGGTAGAGGTTTCTATCCATTTAGCACTGGTCAAGGGCAGTGGAATGAAGGATCCTCCCCCAGTGCTGAAGTGACCCTGACCTGCATTTTGTGACACTCAATGACAGCCTTACTCCACTCTCCATGATTTTGCTGCCTGGTTTCCTCTTCTCCCACCATGATGAGAAGTCCCTTGAATCTGAGTTATTATTTTCCAGTGAGTTCTACCCTTCATTATTTATGTTTGAAAGTTTTATTGATCCCTGTTCTGATGACTCTGATCTGCCGCACCCACAGCCCCACTAATCTGTCTCCTGCAGTCTTTGGTAACACTCCTGTTGATGTCTTCAGTTCTTCCAGAAACCTAGTTACACAGTATCAGGGCCAATTTTCCCATCTTCCTCCATGTTATCCCCCTGCATCCACTTGGTTCTGTGCCTCTTTTGTGTCATCCCTTACACTCACGCATGATTCAGTGCAGTCACCTCTTAACTGGTCACATGACTCTGGAATCTTTCCCAGACATACTATATGTTATGATGCGTGTCTATGTGTTCTCCCAAAGCCTAATGTAAGTGTGGGGCAGAGGTGGCTCAAGGAGCAGTGAGTGGCTTGAGAGGCGGGACCAGAGGACCAGGGTGGGGCTCGAGGGGCGGGCTCAGAGGGAGGTGAGCCATTATACTGGTAGTGTGCCCTCTGCCCTTCCCCAGGCTTGTGCTCTCTCTGAGGTGTGGAGCCCATCATCCTGGCCACCGGAACACCCCGTCTCTCCTCCAGACCTGTGGGGTAGCAGTGTCTGCGACTGAGGCTGCCTCATGCAGAGGAGATGTTTAGAGAAGACAGAGGCAGTGACCCTCTCTCCTGAGCAAATAAGGCTCCAAGGGCTTGCTGGGTAATTGAGGCTGTTTTAAACTATGAAACCTCCAGTAACTGTGAGCTAAATAAACCTTTCCTTCATTTTGAGTGCCGGGTTTTTGTCCCAGCAACGAGAGCAGAGCAACTAAGACACCACAGCTAAAGATTTACTCCCAAGTTACTACTTTGGTCATATTTCTCCCCTATAAAAACTACTAGTGGCTTCCTATTATTCCTATTCAATTCTATCTTTGAGAACTTTCAAGAGCTGGTCCCCTACCCACTGCAAATGCACCCTCCTGGGCCAGCCAGTCTGATTTGTGTGTTCTAGATGTCCAGTTTTTTTTTTTTTTTAAGGCTGTAGCTTTGCACAGGTTTTTTTTGTCAGTTGGAAGGCTCTTCCGTGCTAGAGGACTTCAGAATTTTACCTTTTCCATAAAGACTTTGAAACGGTGGTAATCTTTGAACACCTACTGTGTAGTACACTGTCATATTTCCTGTCTGCTTTATTCTTTTTGATCCTTGCTCATGGGCTATTTTAAAATATGGCTTAACTATTACATGTGTCTTCTCCATCTTCTTAACTGTACCTTTTAAGAGAAATAACAAATATATATCCATTTCTTTATGTTTTAGTTCTTAGCCTGGTGTTACATGAATATAAAGAAACTCAATAAATAAGTGTTAGTAAACTCCAGAATTCCCTGAGGTTTACCTAAGCTCAGGCATATGTCATGCCGTTATGGAGCACACAGCCAACTTAGAGTTATATTTTTGAGTTTGCTTTTCAGCTATGCTGCTCCTCAGGCAAATGAAAACAAAAAAGTCCCAGTTCCACACTGGTTCTCACATTTTATTAACTGGGGTTTTCAGTCAATGGATGCAGAAATAACGGCATCTCATGAAAAGATACCCGTACATCTGCTTGATAACCTTTAAAATTGGTGGTGAGTGCATGGTGATGTAGTAACTATTCCATCTATTTTTATATAGAGTTGAATTTTTTTCATGATAAGAGGTAACAATAATAACCAACCAGGGCTGGTGAGATAGTTCAGCAATCTAAAGTGCCTGCTTAGGCAAGCTTCGGCAAGTGCATAGGAACCGTAGGGACCATGGTTCGATCCCTGGCACCAACATTCTGTGCCAGCCCCACACTCGGGATGGGCTGAGCCAGTCACACAAAAAAATTATGATCAACCAATCCAGAAATTGTGATTGATTTATTCTTTGGGATTGAACTGGCAGGCACTTATGCCGCTAAGTTATCTCCCCAGCCCAGAAATTCTGATTTGTTAGACTCCTATATATCCCCTAAATATTGTGATTTAGTAATTTGGTATGTATTGGGAATTTTGCTTTTACAGCTGAACTTTCATAAACATTGTCTGCCTCTCCGAATTTCTTAACCTGTACTGTTGGAATATAATAACTCTTCTGTAAGTCTGTTGTAAGTGAAATAAGATGTGTCAAAGTGTGCAGTTTATTTCCTGGCTCATACTCTGATATGCAATGCTAGTTTAAAATAACAGAATCCTGGACTCTGAACAAAGGACTCCAGCCTGAGTAAATGACCAGTGACCATTTGTCTTTGAAGATGAATTTAGACAACTGAGACCAAGAATGAAAAAGAGTAAAAGAAGTGAAATAACTTGACCAAGAGTAACAGTGACACGCCCTCTTGTTTTCATGCACTGGTAAGTGGTTTGACCCTTTCTGAAGAGCTGCAACAGCTTTTAATTTGGAAAGCTCAGAGATAACAAATGGCCAGTCAGCAGGGCCTTTCATGGATGGCCTTGTTAGACTGGTAACTAAGAAAATTTTGAACAGCTCGAAGGGGTTGTCTGTCTCATGCAAATCGTGTATAGCTCAGGCATTGTAGCAAAAAAGTCACTCTAAGGAACAAAGCAGAACCTCTTATAAATCAGGTACAATTTAGGACTATTGAAAGAAGAATATTATGAAGCATATTTTTGTTTACAGTTATGTTTTTATTTGCTTATAGTAATTGATTATAGCAAAGTTGCAATCAGTGCCACAATTGCACCAGAGAATCATCTTCTTTAGCACGTTTGAAATGATTTTCTAATTTGAGAAACTCATGCCAGTTCTGAGGTATATTTGCCTCCACTTTATTCTTTTCTGAGTTCCTTCTCCCACTTGTTCAGATTTTAACAGATAATTATTCCTTTGAGGTAAAAATCTAAGCACAAAGTAAGGTAAGCATGGACAGAAGCGCTGGAGATAGTGTTAAGAACTTCCGATGGCTTGGCAGCGGAAGCAGCGCTGGCTGTTGTTCCTAGTCTGACACCACGAGATCCTTCCCTCCTGCTTGGGAAGTGCTTGGCATGCTCTTGGGAACTCCCAGATGAAACTAGCACTACTGTATTTTCTTAATGATTCCTGATAGGTTCCAGCCCAAGTATGAACTGCTAAATTATCATGGTCCTGAGCCAACATGGCTGAATCCCAAAAACAATAGCGTATCTTCCCAAGGACCACTTCCTCCTCCTTCCCCACTCCGGCCCTGGATACAGCTTCCTTTTACCTTTCCCAAGCACACAGGGATCCTCCAGTCAGCTCCTTGTGCATTGCTGAACTCGCTCCCCCAACACTGCCCCTAGCAAAAGTTCACACAGCCTTGGCCTTCTCGTCTCAGGGCAGAGGGTCATTCCCTCTCCCTGCCCTGCTCGATGGCAATGAAGGCCTTTTCCATCCTTATCTTTTACTTCTGCTTCTCTGCCATGCTGTCAAAAAACGTAACAATTCCTCTCAGGACTAATAAAGGTAAGTGTAGGACAGATAGAAAGCGATACCTGTAGGGACAGCTGGGTGCAGGCGCTGCTGGGCAGGGACGGGCTTGAGCCTTGCAGCGGCCTTGCAGGTGTCTGATTCAGGCCAGGAGCATCCCTGGGCAGGCTGAGCCCTTCCAGCCTCCATGGTAGGAGCTACTTACAGGGACAGCTCAGGCTAGAGCACTGTTTCCTGATGGCTAACACAGGAGCTGAGCCGCTGGCACTGTGCATGCAACAGCTGCTCCAACTTGTTATCCAGTGTAGCTGGAATGAAATAGCAGTGAGGTTTTCAATCCTGTTGCAAATTGACCATTGAGTCACTTGTGTCTTAAGGATCGTTTGAAAAACAGAACTCAAAGTTTAGAGCCCCTCCATTTTATCTGCAGAGTATGAGAATATTTTGGAGAAATTTCAGGCAGAAAAATCTGGGACCTAAGCAATAATTTTAAACTTGTGTCTCTTTCGGATCAATTTCTAAGTAGCACTATATTGCCTACAACTTAAAATTGAGGGAGTGGTTAAAGAGAGGTTAAAGCTGACTCCAAAAATAATTACATGAGGGCTGGGGAGATAGCTCAGAGGCTCAAGTGCCTGTCTGGCCAGCGCAACGTCCTGAGTTCAATTCCCAATTCCACACACACACACACACGCACACACAAAATTATTTGATTTTTTTTTCAAAGATAATGTTTTGCTGGGGAGATAGCTTGGTGGCCTAAGCACCTTTTTGACAAGCACAAAGGCCCAGGTTCAATCCCCGGTATCATATGTCAAGTCAGCCAGGGAAACAGGCACACTGTCCTGGCCACCAAAACCTGGTGTAGTGACCCAAGCCTATAATCCCAGCGTTGGGAAGGCTGAAACAGGAGGATTACTTTGAGTCGAAGCTGCATAGTGAGACCCTGTACCAAATAAATAAATAAATAAATAATTTTTTTAAAAGATAATGTTTTTTCTTAATCCATACTAGTTCTGGCTCTTCAGAGATAAATAATATTTTTAAAAAATTCCTAATGAAACCATTGCCACCTTCATACATTCTCTATAAGACATTATTAAAGAGTAGTTGAGCTCTTAATGTTTGAATATAAAAGACATAATACACATTAGAGCAAACCATCGCCAAGTGGCTGTCAGCCTTTAAACGTCCACACTGGCTGTGGTAGTAGAGCCAGGCCTTTCTGATCATCCTTATTTCGGCACCAGGGAACGTCCATTGGCTGAGTCACCATGCCTGTGTTCTCTTCCATTCTGACTGAAAGCTAAGCTGATGGCTTCTGCGGAAGTACTGGGCCATGCCATCCATCAGCTACATGCACACCACAGGAAGAGCTGCGAGCAAACATGGCCCTCCAGCGAGACCTGTGTCTTCCCGGATACAGTGGGCAGCAAAATCTAATTCACTTTAATGCTTCTAACACAATTCCCCATGAATGCAAAGGAGATGGGTGGGAGGCTGTGGCTCGGGCTCTGTGAGTGTTGGTTGCCTGTGTTCCCCAGTAGCCAGGAGCAAGACCTCCTGGGAGGGCTGCCTCACTGCCTCAGAGGCAGATGAGGGGCCTGACAGGCTACCTGAGAGGGTTGGAGGGTGAGGAGCCTCAACAGGAATTAGTCAGACTTTGTCATTTTGGAGTTGTTTCCCTCTTAGTTTTATTATGGTGTAATTGATAAATAATAATTGCATGTATTTATTATGTACAGTGTGAGGTTTAGATAAAGGCATATATTACAAATGAATTAATAAAACTAATAGACATTTCTGTCACCTGGTGTATTTATCCATTTTGTGACAAGAACACTTAGAATATATCTCGTAGAAATTCTCGAGTATACAATATGTCAGCATCATTATAATCATCATTATTATTATTTGTCCTTTTGAGACAGGGCCTTGCTGTGCAGTTCAGGTTGGCCTTGAGCTCAGTCTGCAGCCCAGGATGGTCTTGAACCTGCAATGATCATCCTGCCTCTGTCTCCTGAGTGCTGGGATTCTAGCTGTGCACCACCATGCCCAGCAAGATGTCATTGTTGCTAACTGTAGTCCCCAGGATGTATATCAGGTTCCCGGAACATATTCATCCCATCTAGCTATCACTTCGTGCCTAGTGACCAACACAATTCCATTTTTGGCCTTGTTCCTCTGCCTAGCTCCTGACATCACCACTGTCCTCGCTGTTCCTGTGAACCTAAAATGTTTAGATTCCATATAAAGGTAAATTTAAGCAGTTCATCCATGCTGTCACAAATGACAGGACGTCCTCCTTTATGGAAGATTGAATTGTATCCCATTCCAAACAGATGTGCCGCAGTTTCTTTATTGTCTTTTCTACTAATGGACATTTGGGTTATTTGTGAATATTGGGTATTAGGAATAATGCTACAATGAACATGAAGTGCAGGGAGTTTTGCAATATACTGATTTCGTTTTCACGATTGTAGTTACTTTGGTAGACAAAGCTGGGACTGCTGAATCACATATTTTTGTTATTGTTATTTGTTGTCAGTGCTGGAGATTGAGCCCAGGGCCCTTGCACATGCTAGGCTGATGTTATATCATTTTACTACATTTTCTTGCCAGCATATTTGTTTATATATTTGGTATAGTGTCTTGCTATGCAGCTTGGACTTGTAGTGATCCTCCTGTTTTGGCCTCCCCAGTGCTGGGATTTTTTTTTTTTTTGCAGGACTGGGGTTCAAACTCATGACCTTGCACTTGCCAGGCAGGCACTTGTGCCATGAAGCTATCTCCCCAGCTCCTGGGATTATAGATGTGTACTACCATCCCAGTTTCTGTGACCAGCATGGGGTTCTGGGGCTGACATGTCATATGATACTGAGGATCAAACCCAGGTCCTTGTATTTGCCAGGCAGGTGCTTAGACTGCCAAGCTATCACTCCAGCCCAGCTAGTATTATTTTTAATGATCTGAGGAGGCCTCATACTGTTTTCCATATTGGCTGCTCAAATTTACTGTCCCTCTGGGGTGCAATGACTGGTAGTCATTTAAGTGGGTTGCTCAACCGACCTGAGTTAGTGAGGAGCTGAGGGTGCAAGACCCACCTGAGGGCTGCTGCGGTGCTTGAGGGAAAGGCTGGATGCTGTTGATTTTCCTGGAGAAACTTGCTGGGGGAGGCTTTCTTCATAAAGATGTCCCAGTTGGCCATTCTCTTTGGAGGGGAGGCTGGGGTCCTCATTGCCGCTAGCTGGTGGCTGTTCTTTACTGGAGGGAGAGCTCAGATTTTTCCTTGAGCCTTGCTTCCTGGCTCCCGTGCAGATCCCTCAGTCTTCTGGCACAGATCCTTCTCTCTGCTGGCGCAGGCTTTCTAGCTTCCACCCCTGGCCTTTGGGCCTTCCTGGAGCAGCTTCTGATAAGGATTTATGTGAGACGCTGCTGTGGGCCCTCCGCCTTCCACTGGACTTGTGTGGACATTGCCATGGCAACAGGTCATTTTCTGGGTTCTCTTGGTCTATAGCACAAGGACAGAGCTCTTTGACTTTTTGGGTGAATACTGTAAGATACTCCTATACATTTATGTGTGTTATATCATATCTATTTCCTTGTAAACCACTGACTTTAGCAACCACCATCACTGTACAAATGCTCTTTCTCCCCCACAATTCCACTGACGTTTATCTTTTATCCTTTTAGTAGTCATGGTAGCTTATTGGAGGCCATCATATATTATGGTTTTAATTTGCATGTCTCTGATGATTAGTGATTTCGAGTATTATTTTTTCAAGTGTCCGTTGACCCTGTGTATGTCTGTTTTTGAGAAATATCTATTCGGGTCCTTAGCCTATTGCTATGGTTTGTGACTAGTTGTGTTCCCAAAGCCTCATGCAGTCACTGGGGTGGCTTCTAGAGTTTGTGATTAATTCGTGACCCAGTGCTCGACTTGTGAGTGTGAGTGCTGCATCGCCCTGGGGTGGGTGACCTGTATACAACATCGGGAGGTGAAAGAGGCCTGCTATGTGCTGCAGCTGCTGCTCCTCCCTTTGCTCTTTGCTGCTTTTGATCACCATGAACTGCTGCCCTCTGCCCTGTGCCACTCTGCCTTGGAGCCAGCTAAGCATGGACTGAAACCTCCACTTACTGTGAGCTAAATAAACCTTTCCTGCCTTCATTTTGGGTGTCAAGTATTTTGTCCCAGCAATGAGAGAAAAGTAACTAAAACATTCATTTTTTAAAATTGTAAATTTTTCTGTTATTGAATTTTTTGAGTTCTTAAACCTTTTTTGGAGCTTTTAATGCTTTTAATTCATCAGATTATATTACTGCTAACATTTTGTTTTTACATGAACTCATTGCAGGGTTACCCTTGATTCCTTGGACTTGCAGAAAGAGATATAATGTGAAAATACCTGGATGCTAGCAGATGACAGGCCGCACTTACTCAGTGCTCATCTGTGCTGGCAGCAGATCTCATGCAAAGGGGCTTTGTGCCGGTCCACCTAGCGGCTCTTCTAGATCGATGCTTGTCCAGAAGTCTCTTCTGGCTTCAGGTGCCACATATGATGTGAAATATAAAGATGCCACCACACAGGAAGACTCCACTTTTTTTTTTTTTCAGGACCAGGGTTTGAACTCACCTTGCACTTGCCAGGCAGGCGCTTGTGCCATGGAGCTATCTCCCCAGCCCCTCCAGGTGCCCACTTTGTACCACTGTTTATATCCTTGTTTTGTCTGTTAACTACATTTTTATAGAGATTTGATTTGGAGCTCTGTTTTATTTTTACTTTATAATGCCACCTAAAATGTACAGGAATGTTTCTGAACTTTATTTTTATTTTTTAGCACTTCAGTTTTTATTTTTTGACAGTTTCAAAACACATTAGTAGTATATTTCAATATTTGATACAATGCATATTATTGTCCTCTTATTAGTTATACAGAGCCCAGGGTGTAGGTGTTATAATTTTTCAAATCATTATTGGTACAACTAACTTTCTTCTCACTCAACTAAGAGAAAGTAGTTGTATGCATAATCCAATGTTTGATAATTGCTGTGGGTTATTGGTAAAACTGGCAATGTTAGAAGCTGTTGATTTAAGCCTTTTACAGCTCAGCATTCTGATTTAGCTTTTCGCTTTATGCCTTGTGGTTAAACTTTTCTGTGGGGTGGTTAAGGGCAGGTTTAAGCATGACTTGTATAGCAAAATATGTAACTTTTGTATCTCTCAAGGTCAGTCAAATCCCCTCAGGATTTACTTTGGAACCATGTACAGTGCTTTGTAGAACTGTTGTCAGTGTCAGCTGTCTGGATGAGTCAAAGCCATAGCTTGACCAGTTTGCTCTCTGTGAGAACCCAAGAGAATGTTTTCTCTCTAGGTGACTCTCCTTAGGTACACTGTATATCTCCAATCCCTTTCCTCTGTGGTCTCTTAATTTCCTTGAACAGAAAATTTGGGAAATCACTGAGTTATAGGATATTACAGCACAGGTTCTGTTCTGTCCTGATGCACTTTAAAATGTACTGAGCATTTTTTAAAATAACATAGTTATATTTGTTAGATTATGAGGATTATTATTTTGGGAAGGAGATAAGAGGCAATAATTTTCCACTTCATTTTTTAACTTATTTATTTATTTGTTACAGGGTCTCACTACGCAGCTGAGACCTGTAGTGATCCTCCTGTCTTAGCCTCCTGGCACTGGATTATAGGTGTGTAAAGCCATGCTCAGTTTTGGTGGCTGGCAAGACATGCCTGGGGTTCTGGGGCCAGCATGACATGTGGTACTGGGGATCAAACTTGGGTCCTTGAGCTTGTCAGGCAGGCGCTTAGACTGCTGAGCTATCTCCCCAGCCTAATTTTCCATTTTTTTAAAAAAGCATTGTTCATATACTATAGACATCAAATATATAAAATCATACTATTTTTCTTCAGATCCCACCAATTTCATTTTATTCCATTCTTAATTTGAGTCATTATTTTGTCAGGTTGCAGATCACCTTGACACTTTTCTGTTTTTTTTATAGTTTACTGCTGTATACTAATTTAAAGAAACCTGAACTTCAGTTCCTGGGGACTGTCAACAACCACAGGAAGGAAGCTCACCAAACAGGAATTACTTCTTAAATCTAGGAAGTTTCCATAAGAACAGCTAAATTTTATACCCAACTTGCAATAAAACATTTTACAGTGGAATTTGTCATATTTTCACTCTTACCAGAATTCTTCTGGAGTAGTGAGTGAGTGCCCTTTTCCCATTTATTTTCAATAGAAACTTGTTGATGATGTTACGTGTGGTGGTGCACGCCTGTGATTCCAGCATTCCCAGTGCTGAGGCAGGAGGATTGTAGGCAGGAGTTAGAAGCCAGCCTCGGCTATGTAGTGAGCTCCAGGATAGCCCAAACAACATAGTAAGACCCTACCTGAAAAAAGCCATTAATGTATAGTTTTTCAGGTAGCCTAATGCCCAGATTGCAAAATGGTGCATAAATTGTCTACAAAAATGTGAAACTATTTGTCTATGTGCACTTGTTAGTCCTACTAATAGGACACAGTAGGTTGCCATCTTGCAAACTTTATAGTTTCCTTGTTTCCATGTGTAGAAAAGCTCACCCACCTTTCATTAAAGCACCTTGTCAAAGCCTGGTGTTCCGGATTGGCCTGTACCCTTGGTCTCACAAAGGCAGGAAGAAATCACGGTGTCTTAATTACTTTTCTATCGTTGCTGGGACAAATACCCAACACCCAAAATGAAGGAAGAAAATGTTTATTTAGCTCACAGTTACTGGAGGTTTCAGTCCATATTTGGCTGGCCGAAGGCTGAGTGGAACAGGGCAGAAAGCATCCAGTTCATGGTGGCAGAACAGCAGCAATTGTGGCAGAGGCAACCGACCAACCAAGGCGTAGAGAGCAACAGCGTGAGTCTGTCTCTCTGTCTCTCTTTATATTACATTCAGGCTCTCTGCCTCAACCTATCCACCTTAGGCCACACCCATAATCCCAGAAGGACGCAGACCCATAATCTCATCAGTACTAAAACACATAATCCCAGTGGATCATGAGTCAAGTCTCAAACTCCAGAAGTCCCCTCCCCATGCTTGCATGAGGCTTTTGGGGGACAACTAGACACAAACCATAACACATGGGGAGCCCATGCTTCTTGTGTGGTCAGCTATCTTGGTGACAGGGTGAGATAGTGAGAGGGCTTGTGAGGATCAAACAAAATAATCTGTACAAAGCCTGTGCTTCAGTAGCTGTCAGTGAGCCTCACACACGCACTGCTGTGAAAATCTGACCCCAGGACTTGAGGTATGGAACTAACTACACAAGTTGCCCTTTGCAGGCAGAATTTCTAATTGTGTGATAATAAGCATCAAATTAAAAAAAAATAACTCAAGGAGTATTTTTAAAAAAATTAAATTTAAAACTTTTAATTTAGATTTCTAGGACTTTCACACTTTCTTCATGTGGGTGGAGCCAACTTGTCCTGTGGCATCACTTTCTCCGAGTACATCGTTGGCAGGAGGAGATGTGAGCAACACGTAGAAACAGTAAATGAAATTTTATACTCTCAACATTACAGTCATAGGCTTTGCATCCCTGTTTAGCCAACTTATTCGGCCACATGCCCAACCCTCCATCCATCCACCGATCCACTTCTACCAGGTGCCAGGCATCAGAGATATGCATTAGGAACATTCACTGTTCCCAAGATTCTCAGGAGAACACAGGGTGGGAATTCTGAGAGCAGCTGATGGGTGCGGAGACTTATTCTGCAAAGATCTTAGTATAATCACTGTGATGCATAGAGGATGTTGTGGGAACAGCGGCACAAAGAATGTCCAACAATGGCTTCTCTACATGAGATTTACATATCCACCCTCTCAGTAGGAAGAATCTTTCCTTGGAAATTTGTTTTTTTCCAACATTCAAATGCAACATAAATGTTCCAAAAATTAGATTAAGGTCCTTTGTGGTTGATGGGAGCGCATGGAGCTCTCTAGTTCTTTCCGATACATCTGAGGCCCTCAGCCATCTTTAAAACAGAATGTGTATCGCTGCTGCTGTCCCATAGTGCAGTAGCATGGGGCACGGCTTGAGGGCTGCAGTGTGTTTACTGTGAGCAGGCTCTGGAAGGGGCCCAGCCAATCTAGTTGGCCATGTGAACTGTTGAAGCTTCATCTCCTCTCCACTTCTCCTCACGATGAAAGAGGAGGAACAACTGTATTTTTATGTATGTGGACTTCAGTTAGTCTTAGTCTGTCCTTTACCACGTGTCCAAACATGGTCAAAATTTCATCCTCTTTTTAAATTTCTGAATTCTTTGGAAATGACTTTCTTCACAAATGGCTTCAAGAAAATTTCTTAGTAAGTACTGTTTCATGTAACAGACATTGTTATCATTGTTGTCACCAATGCTATTACCTGGGCTTGAAAATCTCAGAAGAGAAATCCTGTGGTCCCCTAACTATCCTCCTTAGTTGTACCTAACCCCACATCTTTATATACACACAAATTTGTGTATGTTTATTAAAGGAACAATGACAGAAATCTTATTCTAGCTCTGTCCTATCTTCATGCAGTTTTCTGTGTTTTATTTTTAAAACAGTGTCCAATTTCCAGGAGCTTAAATCCATATCCTTCTTGTTTATGTGAATCAAGCTACAACAATCATGATTGAAGAAAATGAACCCAGCAGACTGAGAGCTTCAATTTCAGTCTGTGGCTCACAATATTTATGTTTCTCTGTCCTTAATTCTATCTGAAGCTGTTAATCTATTGACTAGCCATGCTATACTTCTCTTGTGACATAAAATAGGAAATAAAATAAGGAATAAAATAAGCTTGGGTTTCTAAATTCAGGAGATATATGAATTGTAATACTCCCATAAATGGAGGCGTTGAACGAATGAGAAGAAAAAATTGGTCAGGATTGTGTGCAGCTGTGGCCAGTAATGAATTTATGCGCCTCCCTTCCCCCTTGCGACTCTGCCTTCAGGAACCTTAGAGCCTGTGCGCAGCCTCATGAATTCCTCCTTCATTTTCCTGATTATGGTGGAAGCTTGAGCATGGAAAATGGCCCCCTATCTGATATCCAACATCAGTCGGATCGTCTGCAGCCCAGGCCACACATCACACTTTCATTCTTTGTAAGACCAAGGTGAAGTCGGAACAGCACAGCTGTGTAGTGGCGCAGAGGGCGTCCTGCTCTGCGTGGAGACCCCGGAAGCTGGGACGCAGGCGAGAGCAGACCTTCGCTTCCTGCAGCCCTTATTCCCAGCCAAGCCCTTCCTGAGATTTTCACCTCTAGGAAGAGAGAGGATGAATGCTTTGGGGAGGGGTAGGAGGACAACATAGCTTGGCATTCATTTATTAATATCTGATATTTAGTATTCACCGAGGGCTTATTGTACGACGAGCCACCAGGGTTGGTTCTAAGGCTCTGCAGACGACCAGACTGCTGCCCCAGCCGTCACGGTCTTGCAGTATAATAGGGAGGCAGACGCTGCAAGCAGCACACTTGCTAATTCTTACACAGAGAGCTACAGCTCTGGGCAGGAGCAGTGCAGGTGCGGAGCTGCAAGCTCGCCCTCTCACTGAGCTCTGCAGCTTTCAGAAGGTGCCTGATGCCTTTGACCTTCAGCTTTCTCACCCGTGTCCTGCATGTGGGGAGGGCGTCTTCTGCTGCAGCAGTGAGGAGGAAGCACCCAGAAGAGGGCCTGACACCACTGGCAGAGGGGCACTGCAGGATACGGATGTGCCTCGTGGCTTGCTGAGGGCCCCCAGGGCAGAGGACCTCGGGGAAGTCCTGTGTCAACCGTGCACGACTACCTTCCTGGCCTCCATCTCCACATGCAGCGTTCTACCATGGTAGTAGGGTTGCAGAACAGGAAGGCAGCCACCAGCTGTACTGCGAAGCCATCGCCATTGTTCTCTGCTCCAATGAGCTGCTTACAGCCCGTGTCCAGCTCACCTCTCGTCATCGGCTCCCAGCTTACCGGAAGATGGCTTCTCCTCCCCTAACCCCTCTTCTAGGTCTCCCTTATCTTGCACCTGTTTTCCATTTGCACATCTACCCACTCTCTGATCTACTACATTTGAAAAGAATTATATTTGGAAGTCATATTTAATATGAAGAGCATACATAAAACTAAAAAAAAAAAATGAAATAGAATTTGGTTATTTCTGCCTTTCAATGAATGAAAGGGAGTTAGTATTGGATAATGTTTATCCAGTGCTCCTACGCAATTACTATGGATCAGGCCCCACACATTTTATCCATTATATCAGTGCTTCTCAGACTTCAATGGAAATAAATATTATCTGGGAGTCTTGTTATAATTCAGGTTTGGAGTCATTCAGTCTGTTAAGATTCAAGATGCTCCATTTCTTGCAAGCTTCGGGTGATGCTGTCCACACATTGCTTTTTTTTTTTTTTTT
>PVKN010019516.1:0-16331 GCA_004027915.1 Capromys pilorides | reverse complement strand
TAGAACCTATGAGGAGGCGCAGGGGCCAGGGCTCAGGGCTGGAGGCCCCCCAAAGCTGGGTGTTTCTCCAAATACATCCCAAGATGTGAAATGCTTGAAGCAGAAGAGCAAAGCATTTAGTGCTGCGTGCCTGATGCCTTGTCTCTTCTAGGAAGCAGAGTAGACATGGTGGGGACACAAGTGGCCCTGGTGACTGATTTACAGGCTGCTGCAGCAACCCCAGGGGACTCCTGTGGGCCTGAGCAGGCAGGAGCTGAGGATGGGCAGGAGGGTTCTTCAGGCTGACCTGGGAGTGCCCAGATGGACAGTGCCAGGATGACAGAAGGTGCAGCAGATGCGGCAGAGGCAGGTGGAGACAGACTGATGAGGACCTGCCCAGGGTGGGGGTCAAGGAAGGCAGGCATGGGCCGTGTCTGCATCTGGAGCCCACATACTGCTGGGGCAGGAGGTGCGAAGTTGAGGCAAAAGATGGAACTCACTGTGATGAAATCATCTCAGAGGAACAGGGGGCGAACAGACCAGGCCCATGACCACTCTGTCTGGGCTGTGAGGAACAGGACACTCCTCTGCGATGCACGAGGAGATAAGCCTGGGTTTTGTGAGCTCTCGGGCTACTAACACCTCCTACCCAGTGGGGGGGGTGGTGGTGCAGGGAGGCAGGTCTCCCCAGCCTAACCCCTCATCTCAGACAAGGACCAACGTGGGAACCGCAGAGACCAGAGCTTGGGTCCAGGGTGATAATCCCAACCCCAGGGAACCATGGAGATCAGATGTCATGGCTCATTTACACAGCGCCAGGCGCGGCGCCTGACACATGGCTGTTGGCTGCAAGGGACTCATAAATAACACCCTGTTATCCCCCTCTACTCATGTCTTGCTGAGAAAAGAGGCAAGGGAGGATCTGGAGGGGCCCAGCTTGACTGCGGGTGGTGCTGCACCAGCCATGCAAAACAGCAACCTAAGTAACTTGGATAGTGAGTAGCATACTGGACCCAAACCTGATCAAGCTCATGTGCCTGGTCCAGCTGCAGGGGGTGGCCTTGTAGTACCCTTGGAGATGTTTGGCACCAGCATATCCATGCCCCAGATCTCTCAGGATCAGCAGGCGGGCCCTCCAGTCTCCAATAAGGTAGCCACATGGAGGGCCCAAGGTGCAGGGATTTCATAGGGCCAGGGGTTCTGTGAGCCTGCCCCTGGGAACACCACCACCCAGGCCTCCCACACAGCAGTTTTACCACCTCCTCCTGCTCTGACAGCAAGCCAGGAAGGGTCTGCTGTCCTGGAGGACTGTGAGCTCTGCCTCCTCCCAGTGCAGACAGCCTCTTTCCATCACAGCTTCTATAGCCTGCTCCTTTCTCCCTGTTGTCATAGCTCCAGAGTTTCGAGGAAAAAAAGGCAGGAGTGAGCATTGCCTGTGAGCCTCTTCTGTCTGCCCTGCTATGCCCCAGAAAGAGCTACTACCAAATGGCTGAATTCATGCCTAGAACAGAGTGGGGCCAGGCATCGCGCAAGAGCCATGTCTTGGTCACCCTGCCCACTGGTACTCACGTGGCCCACATTTGATTCCATTGTTTTTCCTGTGTTATCTCCATGCGTCATAACCTGGCTCCTCAGGGCTTGGGGAGAACCTGGGGGTCCTGAGCTTCAGGAGTGACTTTCTATATCACAGACTGGCCAAAGTGCTCACTGCCATGGAGGACGTAGCCTCCTTGTGCAGAGACACTCCCTGAAAGAGTCGTTTGCTTTGACTATAAGAATTGCACTGATTCCAGGCCTGAGAGGGACTGGAGCCTGGGCCAGGTCTCAACCGGGTTCCTCCAAGTTCTCTTCCCCAGTTCCTATTGTTACCAAGGAGCTTTGGTTGTAGCTTTGGGAGGGGTTTCAGAGTCCTCAGGTCTCCCTGACACTGAGACTAGCTGGTTCCTCCCTCTCTGGACTCCCTCATTTTCCCCTTCTGTTCTGCCTCTGCTTTAGACCTGCAGGCCCCATGCTGGTATAGTGCTGGGGCTAAGGACTTCAGAGTCTCAGTTCCCACTGAAGCGCAAGGCCTGACCGGGTTAGCAGATGACCAGTGGGCCAGGGCCTTGGCAGCGCTTATCCTGACCACCTTCACATGAAAGCTGGCCAAATGTTTTACCCATCTCCCAGCAATCCTACTGGTGCCCCTGGCCTTCTTTATGCTAAAAGAATCTTGTTGCCATCTCCGCTTGGTTGTGTGGAAGAAGGGGAAAGAAGGGAAAAGAGAAAAATAAAACAAAACAGAAATCCACTTTCTGCCACATAGCAGAGATGTAGCGTGCAGAGCAAAACCTTGCACGTGGATTTTTTAGATAAATAAGACATCACAGGCCTTGGCCAGATGGCAGTCCCTTCAGCCGTGTCCCAGAGTCCAGGTTCTTTGTCCCCTTTTGGAGATAAGCTGGTTAAACAATCAAAACATGCTCACTTCACCCACTTCATCTTTTCTTTGTTGTTTCTTTGGTAATTTTTAAAAAATGTACGTTTATCTGAATTCTACAGTATGTAGATTATAAATGCACGGTTCTGTGAGGTTTATAATGAAAACCACTGTGCCCCTTCCCAGCCTGGGCCCAGTCTCCAGAGCCGAGCACTAGGAATTCTTGCCGTTGCTTCAGGCTTCTCTCCTCCTTGCTGTAAGACAACACGCTTGCGTTGCCATTTCTTGATTTTCCGGTTTAAATGTTATTTAATGAATTCCTACAATGGAAGAGGAGGATTGAGCTCCTTAAGCCTCCCCTCACCCCTGGTGCATATGTGCGTTCTTGTCTCCTGGCCTCATGGTAGTTTAGAGTCATGGTAGTTTAGAGTGTAATTTTTGGCCAAATCAATATTCGGTATTTACATAGTTATGACTATGTCCGTATTATTCACAGCTAAGCCATGTAGCACACATTTCCTATTTTGTACAGCTTTTTGTTTTACTTGGAATAAACAGTTGCCAAGTTTCCCCTTTGTTTAGTGCTCCATTAACTATTCATTCCTGGACTCTGGGCTCCGGGAGGTTCAACCCCCAGCCCAGTGGGCATCTACTGCCGGCTGATGGCTGGGGCTCCCTCCAGGGCCTGCCCGCTCCATGCGTAGACACACACTGGCTGCTGGCTGCCCAGCATTCCACCGCTGAGCTGGGATCGTGGGAGACCTCTGGGTCTACACTGTTTCGGGCCCTATTTAGAGCCTGTGGTCCCCTCTTGGTTTTTCCCCTGGCTTTGACCACAACCTCTCCTACAGCATCCTGGGAGATGCTTGGTGATTGGTGCTGCGTCCAGAGCAGTGAGGACCTGGCTGAGTTATGCCTTCACTTCCCATCAGCCACCACTGTGGAAATTTCTGACCCTCAGAGCGACCCTGTTCCTCTGGCTCCTAGAGGTTAATTGCACTCTGGTCCCTCCTGCCTCATAGGAGTTACCCTCTGAAATCTTCCGTAATTTTCCTTTTACCCATGAGTGTTATTTCACATGGGAGCCCTCAGTGGGTCTTTTCCAACTGGAGACTCATGACAGCCTGGTATACTGTCTTTCATTATTTTAACAGGAACCTAGCTATATATGTTTTCTGTTCTCTTTCCTAAAACTTTGTTTCTCAATTGTGGACCTCCTGGGCAGAGCCTCTCCTTTTTGTAACATTTCTCTCCTGCTTTCCATCTCTTTGTTTGGGTTCTATCTTTTGGAAGCTTGCCCTGGACCTTGCCATTGGATTTTTTTTTTTCGTGCTGTTGTTTTGGATATCTGCCATTTTAATTTCCAAGGGTACTTTTGAAATTCAGAAGGATCCTTTTAGCATTTATTTTATTGCTAGTTTAAAAGCAACTGGTTTTTATTTCATGGATGTAATACCTTCTTATTTCCTGGAGATAGCTGCAATTTATTTTAGCATTTTTCCTTGCTCTTTGGGCTTTCTCTGCTTCCTGCAGATGCCTTTGTTCACTTCCACAGTTGCCATCTCTGACCTCGCGTGGCCAGGGCAGCTGTCAGGTGCTCGTGTCTTGGCAGTACTGAGTGCTGGTAAGCTTTGCTTAGGAAGACTGGGCTGCACCCCTCTCCTGGAGGATCTGGGGCCATATAAATTCCCTTGTGGGGGCCAGGGTCCTCAGAGAAGTAGCATCCAGAGTCCTGCCTAAGGACTGTGGGCTCTGCTCACGTGTCTCCGAGTGAGGAAAGCCGGATCTTAACCTTGGTATCTTCTGGTTTTCAGCCCAGAGTCCTCACCTGCATCCATGACCCTCACTCAGGAGTCCAGAGTCCCTGGTTCCTGCCCCCTGCAGAGTGGAGCTCTGCCTCCTGCCAGGCTTATGGAGGAGTCACTTCTCTACCCTGCAGATTTGGGCCAGGGGCCAAACTATGCCCAGGCTCATCTCCAGCTCCAACCATGCTGCTGTGAGCAGATGCCTGTTGCTCCCAACTTTGGTCTCTTGTGGGTCCCCTGCACACTCTGATTTGCCTCCAGGCTTCTGGCCATTTGGGTAGATCTTGGCCTTCTCAGATCTGCCCCACTGTGGCCACTCACTTGCTTCTTGGACCTGAGGTTTTGTTACTGCTCTTTCCTCTCCACTCACTTTACCCGTCAAAGGCTTCATCCACTTCCTCTCCTTTGCTGCCCTTTCAGCAGGCAGGAGATAAATATGCCAGGGGTGAACATGGTGTGGGGAACCTGCAGGTCTTTCTTTCTTGGTCCCCATCTAGATGGTGTTTGGTCTTCACATGCCAAGTCTGGGGAAGCCCATTGCTGTGCTACCTCCCGGGCCCTCACCCCCAGCATCTCCCGCAGCTGGGCTTGGGCGAGCTGATTTCCCCCTTGCACAGCTTCCTGAGGTTACACAGGAAGCTTGCATGTCTCCTGAAGAACTTTCCTTGGGTTCCTGCAGTGGGCTGGGACCACAGCTTGTGGACTTTCTTTGTCCAATAGTCACACTTGTGCAGGGCTGTACCAATGCATCTTGCAACAGTAACTCAAGTGTGACATTGTCCCCTTGAGAATGTGACTCCTAACCCTCATTCCTCTCACCCCAGAGAAACCTCCCTCCCAGCAGGAGACAACTAAGACTGGACAAGGAGACCTGACACTAGAATCCTCTGGGACAATTCATCTAGCTCAAATTCTCTGCGCGCAATCCCATCTGTGAAGTCTCCTTGACCACAGGATGCACCATATGCAGATTTCAGGGACCAGATTGTGAGTGTCTTTGAGGGGCTGCTGTTCTGTCTACCAGATTCCTATCTTCCAGGGGCCACTGTCCTTGTTGCTAGAAGCCTCAGCATCAGGTTCATGTGTTTTATTATTGTTGTGCTTTTAGTTATTTTAACAGTAGTGCCTGCCTGGCCCTTTCTTCTGGATCCTGAGTGGTACAGGAAATGCCTCCTGAAGAATCCAAGTAGATCAAGGTGGTCAGAGCTGTGATCCTAGAAGGCGACCTTGTCAGTGCTTGAAGGGTGAATCAAAGAGGGATGGGGCTGTAGGGAAGGCTGTGGGTTGGAAGTCTAGCCTGTTAGTCCAAGAGGAGCGGGAAGAGACCCTATGAAAGGACAGGGATAAAGATGAGGGTACACCATGAGAAGGTGACTCTTACCCACCACCAAACAGTGTGCATATGGAGCATAGACTCTGTGGGAACAGCAGGATGGGAACAGTGGGCACAGGGTCAGGCAGATGAGTGTGGGCTCTGGAATTTGTCACTTCTTATCTCTGTGATGTTGAGAAGTTTATCTGGCCACTCTGAGCTTCCTTTTGCTTTCTGAGAAAATGGGGATCAAGCTAGGAGCTGCTTTGTGTCCTAGGAGCTGAAAGTGTGCAAATCTATAAGCACAGCCCTGGAGCCATCCCTCTGGCTTGGGGGTACTGGGTCATGAGGGCCCTCACCCTCTCTTGCACCTCCCCATCCATTCTGGGTGCCTTTCACGTTGCCATGCTCAGGCCCCCTATTAGACAAGGCAAGGCTGCACACCCTGGGCCATGCTCAATTCCGATGTAATTCCACCCACTCCTTGCCAGGGGCCCCTGCAGGGACTGCGTGATTGCAGATTGACATCTGGGCACAACAGCCCACCCAAGACTCCTGACTCTACCCATGCGAAGTGCAGATAGCCCCTGGCAGGGTTCTGGCCACCGTGCTGCCTTCCTGCTTTAGGGCTAAACTGCTCCTGTCACCTGGCCCTTTGTCCAGAGCCAGCACCGCGCTCTGTTCCTCTAGCCTGGCTCTGGGCACTGTGCCCTTGGTACGTCTGCTCAAATGGCTTCTGAGCACCACAGGGTGTGGCCCTGCTGTCTTGCCACCCTCCAATCCACACTGTGTCTTCTGTCTTCCTAATTCCCCTACACTTTCTTCATGGCCATTATGCAGATATGCAAATTCACTTGCAAAGTATTCAAACAGCACTAAGGTTCACAGAAAGCACCAGATCATTTCTCTTCTCCTTACATAGATCCATCCTCGCAGCAATCACCATTGGCAATGGTGTGATCATTCTCTAATTAATTTTCTCTCTTTATTTATACATGTAATTATATATACAACTGTACATGTACAATGGACTTTAGTGTAGATTGTATTATACATTACATATAACTCTGGGGTTTGCTCTGTATTCACACTGTTTGGTGGAGGATAAGAGTCACCTTCCAGTTCCCATGATGTCCCCTCGTCTTTATCCCGTCCTTTCATAGGATCTCTTCCTGTTCCTCTTGGACTAAACAGGTCAGACTTCCAAACCAGAGCCTTCCCTGCAGCCCCATTGCTACATTTTGCAATATTGTTTCAAATCCACAAGCACACGCTCTTTCTGCCAGCTGTGTGCCATTCTGCATATGGGCACTCCTGGTGTGCTCACTGTGCCTTACTGGGATGAAAACCCTCCCAGGGAGACTGTTGAACTGAGCAAATCAAATTCCAGAGCTTTGGTTCATGAGAAAAGAGAGAGGACTCTGGCCTAGACCAGAAAATGAAGCTAGATCCACCAGATGCAAACTGCGACCTGCCCTTTTGACAGGGGTCTGACCCCTGAGGGCAGTTGTTTCTTGGCCTCTCTCCTGTGAGGCTGCTGCCCACTCGCCCCTGGTGAGTTCCCTGTCACTCTCTGTGGCCATGTTCCCCATGTGTGGTTGATCGTTCTCTCTACTAACGCAGACTGCCAACCACTCTGTGCTTAGGTTTGGGCTGCACTAACCAGGGGTGGCGAACCCTTTGGAGCTTTCAGTGGTAATGCAGCCAGCCGCGGCACATGTGCCATAGGCTCTCCACCACTGAGTGCTCACTCTCCTAGCGAGCCGATGTAGTGCTCTCACCTTCATGCCTGTGGGTGAGACTGGCACAGTGCTGGAAAGTGCACATTTACTATAACTTATGTAGGTCTACAATGAGGTCCCCTGTGGAGTCTAAGGTGGTGCTGGAGCTGCCTTCCCATTTCCTGATTCACCCATGTGTTGCCTACTTACCCCAGTACAGAAAAGTATCTGTCAATGCATGTTTTAAGGGTTTCTAATGTAGGGGAGAGCCCAGAGCAGGGCACCGAGGGCCAAGCAGAGGACAGCTTCCACTACCGGCTGGCCCTCTGAGGTCTTCCCTGTGTGTGGCTGGAATCCAGGGCAGTTTGCGCTACATGTTCGCTACTCTGCAATCACATAGCACCAGCCACAAGCTGCAGGGCAATAGATGTTTGGGCTGGAGGCATCCCTGGCCTCCATGTTGCCCAGCCCTGGGAGAGGAGGTTGGATAAGCTAGGGGTGCCCTCTCCTTCCTCCTCTGCCTCTCAGATTGGCTCCAGAGCAGAGGGCTGGAGCACAGGCAGCCCAATGCTGCGCTCTTCCCTGAGGCTTTCCAGGCTGTGAGTGCAGTGTCTGATGCTCTCTCCCGAATGATGCTTTGGAGGTTCACGAGGCTGCTTCTGATGTGCGCTCTGACAGCTGCTTATCTTCTAAGGGCCACTGTAGTGCTTTTCTCATCCTTTACTTTGGGGCCTCTGAGCTGTGGGACCCCCTCAGTGTAGTCATCTGCATCTGCTTGTGGCCTGCAGGCAGATGGAGCCAGACCCCATGCCCTACAGTCTCTTCTAGGACACGTCCTGTCCTTCTTGGAGTTCCTTAGATCATCACTATAGTTTGGCTTTGACTCATAGGTAGACTCTAGCCCCACGTACGTGTGTGTGTGTGTGTGTGTGTGTGTGTGTGTGTGTGTGCGTGCACGCATGTGTGTGTGAGTCTGCATCTCCATGGATGACTGTGTGTTCATGTGTCTCTCTACGTCTGTGTGCATGTTTCAGTGTCTGTCTGTGCATGTTCATGTGTCTCTCTGAGTATCTGTGTCTCTATGTCTATCTGGACATGGCTGTGGGTTTCTGTGTGTCCATGTGTCTGTTTGTCTGGGTATGTACCCATATATCTAGGAGAATACTGCCAACTCTCCCAGAGCACCCATGTCCTCTGCGTATCAACAGGGCCAGGCCTAGAGGACATATGCTGCTATCTGTCCCGGGTTCTGTGGGAGGGCCTGGTGGCGAGGGTGGTTCCACAGCACCGAAGTGTGGTCCTGGCCCTGGAGCCCCTGCTGGACCCAACCGTGGCACCGCTTGGCTCCACATCACTGATCTGAGCCCACATCCCATCCTCCCCTGCATTTTCTCTATGTGATTTATAGGCACTATTTTAGACTCTGAATTCATTGTCTGTTAGGAAATGTCACGTGTTAGTTGTTTTTTAACTTCATGGTGTGTTTTGATCCACAGAGGTGACTGATATTTATGAGATTAATCTATGAGTGGTTTCCTGTATGCCTTCTGGGTGTCAAATCTTCCTTCCTTGGGAAGGGAATCCCCACCCTAAAGTTACACAAATAATACCGTTTTATCTCTTAAAGTTTTTATGGTTTTGTTTTTAATCTCTTTAAATTTGTATTTTTATTACAAAAATGCACCGTTGTGTAGCAAAAGTCAACACAGAATATGTAACTAAGCTAATAGTGTCCTCTTTCACCCACAGGCAGCTCCTTTTCTTTATGCTTAGCCAAATGATTTCAAATATACCAGGATCGACTTTGTTTCAGGTCACCAACAGGGAAGACCATATATAACAACTTCAGAAACTGTTTTACCTTGTGACATATTTTATTGGAATATTCTTAAAATACCTTTCACTTGAAATGTATTGAGATAACTGTGGCTTTACATGCAGATGTAAAAGAAATAATTACTCTGAGAAATCCTGCCTAACTTCAATCTAGTTTCCTCCAATGATTAACTTCTTGAAAACTGTAGCAAAATAATGCATTTAGGATAGTGACACTAACACAGCTCAGAAACCTCAGCCCCAGTTTTAACATTCTCATGTGTGTTTCTGTACCATTTTATCTCACGTGTAGGTTCCTATGTGCACCACGTTGTCCCTTAACGATCGCACTCATCTTTTCCTCCCCTCCATCATCCACACCTTCATCCACCTTCCTCCCATCCCTAACCTCTGGCAGCCACTGACCTACTTTTTATTTCTATAATTTTATCATTATGAAATGTCACATAAAAGGAACATGCAGTGTAGAATACTATGTTTGGGACTGGTGTGTCCATTTAGCACATAGCATTCTCCAGCAATTCATTCCGGCTATATTTGTGGGGTGATAAGAATTAATTCCTGTTTATTGCTCAGTAGTACTCCATGCTATGGTTGTACTACAACTTGTTTAATAGTCACCAGTCAAATGATATCTGGCCTAATTTTTGTTGTGGGCTATTATGAATACTGCTACTTTGGATATCTGTATACATCTTTCATTCTATGAATCCAAGTTTCATTGCTGTGAAAAAAATATCTCAAAATTCAATGCTTTAGGTCATACAGTGATTCCAGTGGTTTTATAATTATTGACAAATCATCTTAGACATTGTGAAACTGTTGCTAAAATGCATCTATATTTTCAGTTTCGTCATAGACTGGATATTTGTCTTCCACTAAAGTGTACGTGTTGAAATCCTAGCCACCAGAGTGATGATGTTAGAAACTGGAATGCCAAGGGGTCATTAGGTCATTAGGCTGGGGACCCCAGCAATGGGACTGGTGCCCTGCTAAGAGCAGACAGGAGAGACGACTTTCCTCCCAGTCCTGTGGGATGCACTGGGAAGAGCGCCACCTACAAAACAGGAATCACAATCCTCGTGTTCTACATTTACTGTTCCGAAGCCTGGACTAGAACTGTGAGAAATAAACATATCTTAAAAGCCACTAGTCTGCCCTATATCTGTGATGCTGGCCTGAACTGACAAAGACAGGTTCATAAACATAGAGCCCTCTTTTTCTATTTTCAACAGTGTGACATGGAATACTGGAAATGATCCCAACAGGAGGTAGTCCTCGATGTTTTAATTTTCTTTCCACTGCCAACAAAGCTGTAGTAGGCTTTCTCCTACAGAAATTTTCAGGTGCTGGTGGATTGGTTTTCATAGGCTAAATTTTCAGACCTGATTGAATAGCTATTGTTACTTCCCCCAAAGTGGTAGCGACTCACACTACTACTCGAACTGTATGAAAATAGCCCATTCCCCACCTTGTTGCTGGCAATGCAAACAATAATTATTCTCGGTTTTAGTGTAATATTTTATATAACTCTTAATATTTGTATCTGAATTCCTTTGGAGCATAGTATATAAGAAGAGGTTAGCTTCCTCTTCTCCTGAATTATTCTAGTTAGCCCTTACTACATGACAGCTACACCCAAGCCTTAGTTTACCCCTGGGTCTGTCATTTATAAGTACTATTACTGCATGAATTAGGTACTGGGATAGATCTTAGCAGATACGACTTGGTTTTGGTCCACAATGCCTGGACACTGGGTAGAGGTGATCCAGGCAGCTGGAGGACAGACAAGAAGAGCAGGGGTGGATTTCACTGCTGCGTGGCCTGCTCAGGCTAGGTACGTTCTCCACTGCTACTTCAGGTGAGAAGAAGAGGAGGGACCTGCTGGCTCTATAAACAAGTAAGGCTGGAACACGCACTGACACTCCCATCACAGAGAAGCCCAACCTTGCTCCTCACCTCTGTAACACTCCTGCTGTAGCCAGGAGCTCACCACCTGGCAGGTGTCCCCAAGCGTCACTCCAGTGCCTGCTTCACACTTTGTAGGCTTTTTTCCTTCAACACAGAGGGCCTGAGCCTGGGCCTGAGGACACCCATGGCCCTGAGCACTGTTCTAGCACTTTGGGGATGATATTAGAAGGGGCGCAGAGAAGCCATGGGGATAAAGCTCTAGCTTCTGTGCTTGTGGAGGCTCAGCTGGCAGTGGAAGCACTGTTCCTTTTCTGCAAAGAACTGGTAGCAGGAGCCCTGCTTTGATTTCGATTTCCCACAAGCAGGAAAGGGCAAGGACTTGGGGTTTCCTCAGACAGTGCCTTCCCACATCCCAGAGCCTAAGGGGATTGGTGGGGACATTGATGTGTGGCATTTATGTCTAGGGTGTGGAAACTCATAGTTTATTTCTATAGTTCATTCTACTGGCCATAACCTGAATAGATAAGGATTGATTCCAGATAGCTTCACTATAAGATTTTTGGGCAAAATCTTAGGAGGAGCCTTACAAGAGGATGCAGTAGAATTTGCATGTGCTGATTTTCTTAGAAGACAGGAAGGAGATGAGCTGCTATTTTTAGGTGACTGGAGAGCACCTTATAATGCTAATATGGAAAACAAGTTTCAGCTGTGTTTCTCTTGAGGTCAGCACAGTAAGTCCAGTCAATATGTACCCAACCGTGCTCTCTTCAGATAGCACAGTGGGGTGGCTGCTGCTTAATCAGCAGTCAGCAAAGATGTCCAAGTCTGCTGCCTGAAGTAGACTGTGGGGGTGGGGAGGCCTTGTGCTTTCATGCACGTTGGGTTCTGAGCAAGGACACAGCTGTCACTAGTTTCAGCCTGACTCTCTCTAGATGGTGTGCTGATGGTGACATTGACTGAGACAGCTTTGCAGTATCCCTGGGGAGCTGGATAACTTTAAAGAAGTGACTACTTACTGAATTAATACAGCGTGGGGATCCAGGTTGAAGGAGACAGCTCCATCAACCTTTCAGATGCCATATGAAAAGTATGTCATGCATCAGAACATACTGATGTGATGGTATTAGTAGAACAGAAGCTTTTATCCCCCATGGCTGTAGTTAGAGCCAGGCATCGGGCACTAGCAATGCCCCTGTGTGTTTACACTCACCCGGATGTGGCTGCACCCATGAGTGACTTATTACTATAGAGGAGTAGGGAGACAGTGGGTGGTGAGGATACCTGCTCTGTAAGAAGCTATAGCCTCACTCCAGTCCCAACTTCTCCGTGTGGGCCCTGCCACTGCCCTCTTCATCTCTCTCTCACAGGGGAGCCGCACATATAGATCCTCTATCTACAGTGCTTTTCCTAACATCTGACTGAGCTCATGTCCGTCTGCATCTAGCACAAGGTCACAGGTGAAAAGTCCAGCCACACTGCACATCGTCATGCCTTGCTTGTTGTGTCTGACCCAGCTGTCTCCAGTCTCTAGGTCTCAGGTAATGCTGGACAGTTTGCCTGCCTCCTGCTCCCATGGACACTGGCCTGTGATATGAGTCATCCTTCCTAGGGCCAGGTTGAAGGTCCTGCTGGCTGTGGTCCCAGGTGCTTGCTATGGGTTTTGTTAGCAGGAGACGCTGCACTTTGTCCCCCTTTCTGAGTGCCACCAACGTGCCTGTGGGTGTTGGCGACTTCATCACTCCTGAGGTCTGTGCTCATCCTGTTGCTTTAGGACTAAAGCCTGGCGTATTTCCCGAGGCTTGGGGAGATGATTGTAACCTGGGGGCTTAAAGAAGCAGCAACTTGTTCTTTCCAGTCCAGGAGGCTGAACGTATACCATGATGGCGTCAGAGGACCACATTCCCTCAGCAGGTCCAGGGAGGGCTCTCCCTGCCTCTCTTAGCTTCTGGGGTCACTGATTGTCCTTGTCATACTGTGGCTGTGCAGTCAGCTGCTGTGCTCCCTGTCTGTCTGCCTCTATCTATCCCTCTCTGTTTCTTATGAGGACACAGGCCTTACTGGATAAATGCCCACTACACTGCAGCCTGACCTCATCCTGTAATCACAGCTATAGCAGCCATGTCAGTAGATAGATAAGATCTCATCCTAAGGTCCTGGAGAGAACATGGATTTATGGGACGATCTGGCATAGAACACCTGACAAATCACCCTTTCTGCCTTTCTTTGGTGGTTTTCTGGGTGATGTCTTTTTCAGGATGGATCTGTTGGGTGCTCCCCACTCTGTGCCTCATGATCTATGTTGAAAACCTGTAAGGGACTACAGAGAGGTTGAGCACCCCACAGAGGGAACCAGACCCTCTCTTGCTGTCCAGAGGGAAGGGCTAGGGGCCAGATTCCCTAGAAGTCAATAAACCCTTATTTCCCCCACCTGAGCTGTGAGTCATAGGTGACTCTACACAGATCTGTGGCCCCTGAACCCTGGAGTGATACTGAGGTCTCTGGGACCATCATGGGGTATCTCCATCTTGGATTCAACTGCTCCTCTGGTCCTTCCTGAGTCATGAGGTATGAGGGACAGCTCTTCTGTGTGAGCGGGTGACCTTGGAGGTGGATGGGTGACTTTAAGCAGAATATATGGACCAGAAGAGGGTGAATGGATCTTAGACAGGCTTCAAGCACACTCTGGTGTCAGAAGTGTCCTAGGGCAAATGTCGGTCCCCACATTAGGCAGATAACTAGACATTAGCAAGTCTGAGGCTCAGAAGAATGGGTCCAAGATAGCATGCCTCTGCCAGCAAGTGAAGAAACAAAGACTCCAACAGGTTATATATTTATAGCAATTTCTTAGGTCTCCAACCTAAGGTGACCCCACAGAACACAAAGACACTTTCAGGTGACACTTTGAGCACAGTCCTGATTCCTGGCCACGTGGCCATGTGACTACAAGGCACACAGCATTGCTGTACCCACAGCCTGCAGCCCAGTGACATTAGGAAGGGAAATGTTCTTTGAAGACCTCCATGCCTTGCCCTGGGACCTTGGTTAAATTAAGAATTTATTTCTGTTAAGTTTTTGACAGGATCAAAACCCCTGAAGAAACACTGGCCATCTAAAAAGGACAGGAAGACACTTTACAATGTCAAAGTAATTTCTAAGTAAAATTATTCCTAATTACTCCAATTTTCTGAACCCCAGGATCAACTGTTGGGTACATAAAAAGCTAACCAAACTCACACTCTATGGATGCCTTCATGGTGCTGCCCACCTTCTTGCTTAAACGTATAACTCTATCTATATCTACTTTACAATAAATTCTAGTGGACCTCTGCATGCCCTATGGATATTGACTGGATTCTTTGATCAAAGAACAGGGAACCAAGGAGGAGAGGTCTGAGCTTCCTGGTGAAACCCAACCCCTAACAGTCAGTCACCTCCACCACACTATGCCACTGTCAAAGAGGGCGAGGTGGCCAGTGTTCAGGAAATAGAGAGAATCAGTACCAAAGCAGTGCAGAACTGTGGGGCTGGGTGAGGAGTCAGACTCAGTGTCCCATTGTTACCAGGCACTGAGATGCTGAAGGGCCCTTCTAGAGACTGTTTCTGGGCTCTTTCTGTCCTGAGCAAAGAATTGGTTGAGAAAAACAAAAAGGGTATCAAAGTTTTATTAAGTGTAGGAAAAGAAACAGGCTTTGTGAAGTAAGTCTGGGGCAAATGAAAGTAGGAGAAAAGCACACAGTACAGCATGAGAGTGGCCACCATGCAAGAGAGAACTCCGTGGCAAGCACCCAACAGCCCCTGTCCTTTCTGTATCACACAGTCCTCAGGCTGAGGTCAGGTCCAGGCCATCCTATTGAAAATCTGCTTGAGTTCTCTTGAGAAGTTTGTTTGCATAGCATTGGAAACCATTCTGTGCCTGCGTCCCGGGATCTCGCCTCACCTTCTTTCCCAGCCAGCTTAGCGGTGCCCTACCATGCTGTGTCACCATTAGGTGTCACCATGGGAAACCTACAGCAGGTGAGCACAACAGGAGAAGGCCCAAGCTTGACAGGGGACCCAAAGTATCATTTGCTTCTTTAAAGACAGACTGTTAAGACATAACGCACACATCATACAATTCGCCCCTATAAAAGATACAGCTTGGTGGGTTTGGGCAGATTCATAGTGTGATGTGGCCATCAGCTCAGTTCATTTTAGAATATCTTTATTATCCCAAGAGAGGCTCTGCACCCCTCAACTATAATTCTCCCAGCGCCCCCATCCACCAGTTTTAGGAGGACACTAATATACCCTGTGTTTCCTTTTTTTTTTTTTTTTTTTTTCAGAAGTGGGGATTGAACTCAGGTCCTTGCACTTGCCAGATAAGCACTTATTCTACTGAGCTATCTCCTCAGCCCCTACTCTGTGTTTCTATAGCTTGGCCTACTCTGGAAATTTTGTGTAAATGATACCATAAAATATATAGGCATTGGAGGTAAGCTTCATTTACATATCATAGTGGTTTCAAGGTTCACCCCTCATGTAATGTGTACCAAGACTTTGTTCCTTTTTATGGTTGAATAAATTCTATGGTATGGATTCACCACATCTGGTCTATTCATTTCTCTTTTGAAGGGTATTCTTATTTATTTATTTATTTATTTATTTATTTATTTATTTATATTATGACTGGCTCAGCCTGCCCTGGGGGTGGGGTTGGCACAGCATGTGGTGCCAGGGATTGAACTGCAATCCTAGTGGTTGCCTAAGCTTGCCTAAGCAGGCGCTTTAGACCACTGAGCCATCCCAGCTGCCCTGGCTGTTCTGTCTTTTCGCTATTGTGCATAACGCGGTTGCTGACACTCATGAACACACTTCGTGTGAACATGTTTGTTGTTTCTCTTGGGTATACACCTGGGGTGGAATTCCTGGGCCAAATGGTGACTGTTTCACCTTTAGAGGAGTGGCAGTGCTGTTTTCTTTATGTTACTTTTTTATGTATTTAGTAGAGGGTCTGTAGGGTCTCACTATACAGATCAGACGCATAGTGATTCTCCTGTTTTAAGCCTCCCTAGCACTAGGATTATAAGGTCCCATCACCAGGCCTAATTTCAATCAGTTGCCCTCTCAGCACGCCCTGGGGGGTGGGTATAGCACAGCATACGAGGGATTGAACCCCAAGTGCTGCTCTGTGCCTAAGTAGACATTTCAGTCTGCTGAGCTAGCTGGCTGGCCCATGCTGTTTTTCAAAGCAGCCACACCATTTGGCCTTCATGCCAGCAGGGCATAGAGTTCTAATGTGACCAACACTGTCCTAGCAGACAGGACCTGTTATCTTACTATGGTTTTCACTTGCATTTTCCTGATGGTGG